>WBNM01001266.1:0-27967 GCA_013399055.1 Ramphastos sulfuratus | reverse complement strand
AACTCCCAAACCATCACACATGCGTACAGCAAACACAGACAATCAGATTCTATAACCCTGCTCCTGCTTAGCTGAGTTTGTTATTCGATTTAATACTTATGGAAAACCAATGAGAACTTGGCTTGTTTTACATCAGCATCTCAGGCTGAATTATCAACAAATCTATGTTTCTCCTTTTCAGTTGCCTTGTTTGGTTTGCAGCAAGATAAGACTGAATATCACTGAAAGTGGTCTTGAACAATATCATTAGTCTAAATGGGCTATGTTACCAGGAGCCTACATATGCGTTCTGGCCTGTAAAATGAAGAGACTGTAAGTCATTTAGTCATAAGTTCTTATTTTTCTTTCACTCCTCAGTATTTATATATGTGTGTGTGTGTGTGTGTGTGTGTGTAAAAATAAAAATATCTAAGTCTATGGATTTTTTTTTTTCTGTATATTTGGCTTACTTGTTCCTGAGAACATTTGTGGGATCTACTCTTCCTGGATAAAATCTGTATCTAATGGTGGGGGAAACTCACATAATTAGTGATCCTTAGAGCCTAGCAAGCAAGGGAGAGCCATCAGCAAAGGAAGCAAACGTGAACTGATAGCAGTTTGAAAGTTGATTTTGATGATCAATGTCATCAGGCTGATGCCTACCTTTAATGTTAAACTCCCCCATTTGTTGCTGTTAGTAGAGCCATGGATTCCTGAGAAAATGTGATGGCTGCTCAGGCAGTGTGAAAGTTGTTTTGGATCCTCCCTAAACTTAAAGTAATATTGAAAAATAGTTTTAAGATCCTAACAGGGAATTGAAATCACAGTGCTATTGTGTATGCTGGGTAGAAATATTCTGCACTTCTTCTGCGGCTTGGCCGTGTAAACTCACTTAGGCTGCAGTATTTAGAATGGAATGATGGTCCCTATTCCCAGAGTCCTTATTGTTTTTCTTGTTTGTTTGTGATCTCATATAAAATATTGCCAGTTTTCATAGTGGAGAGACCAGCTTCAGAAAGAGAAAACTAACATGTTTATTTAAGTCAAGGTAAGATGAATCTAGAATGTAAGACTCCTGTACCAAGTATGTTAACAATTAGCTCATGGAAATAAACAAGATCAAAGCTAAGCCTGTTTAATTAATTACTTATCATTGTCATGGTCTTATGTAAGTGGAAGTATCTGGTATTTTTTTAGGTACTCTCTCCACAATTCAACAAAGCAATAAATTCAATGGTTCTGATTGCCTGTAAAAATGTTCAGAGATCCCCAGACATGGTCCATTGTGTTACCTTGCTACACTGTGGGACAGAACTCCCCTTCCTGCTAGTTTCCTTCTACAGAAATCATGATATTGATATAACATGATGTAAGCACCCTGTCAAGCAACAGACAGATCTAGGAATTCAGATTGACTCTTGGACTCTTTCAAGAACTGGGAGATTAACAAATGGGTCTCAGAGAACTAGATGCCTCTGCCAAAGGCAACAGTCAACATAAAGATGTATTTGAGACAGACTTAAGGAGCAAGAAACAGAATTTACTTATTCTAGAGAAGTGAAGCTCTGCTATGAGGACAGGCTACAAGAGTTGGGGCTCTTCAGCCTGGAGAAGAGAAGGCTTTGAGGAGACCTTAGAGTAGCCTTCCAGTATCTGAAAGGGGCCTGCAGGAAGGCTGGGGAGGGACTATTTATAAGGTCTTGCAATGACAGGACAAGGGGCAATGGGTTTCAACTGGCAGAGGGAAGATTTAGACTAGATGTTAGGAGGAAGTTCTTTCCAGTGAGGGTGGTGAGACACTGGCACAGGTTGCCCAGGGAGGTTGTGTCTGCTCCCTCCCTGGAGGTGTTCAAGGCCAGGTTGGATGAGGCCTTGAGTGACCTATACTAGTGGGAGGTGTCCCTGCCTATGGCAGGGGGTTGGAACTAGCTGATCCTTGAGGTCCCTTCCAACCTTACCATTCTATGATTCTATATTAAAGAGAACTTGGCCCAGTTCTAGGCTTTGGGGAACACCACTCATGACCAGTCACTAACTGGCATTAACTCCATTTATCACTACTATTTGAACCCAGACAGAAAGCCAGTTTTTAACCCAGTAAGTTTCTACCCACCCAAGTCATATGCAGTGAGTTTCTCCAAGAGGATACTGTGGAAGACAGTGTCAAATACTTTACTAAAATCTGGATAAACAACATCCACAACATTTCCCTCACCCACTAATTGGATTACAACTCATAATGGAAGCATTTTTTGGAGGTGACATCTTGAGCTCAATTTAAAAAATGGCAGAGAAGAGTTATGGCTAGTCCCAATATGTAAGCTTACTATAGGAAAGATATGTCAAGTTTCGTGGGCAGGATATTAAAAGCTTAAACTCATGAGATATGTAAACAGATTTGAAAATTGAGAAAGATTAGAAATCTATGTGGCCAAAACCCACAGAACTACAGAATGGCTGAGGCTGGCAGGGACTTCTGGATATCATTTGGTCCAACACTTCTGCTCAATCAGAGCCACCTAGAGCCACTTGCCAAGGATGAAATCTAGATGGCTTTTCAATTTTCTCCAAGGGTGAAGACTTCACAACTTCTCTACACACCCTGTGCCAGCATTCAGTCATCCTTACAATAAACACCACAAAAATGTGGCTGATGAGAAATTTTTTGATTGAAAAAACTTTTTTTTTCTAAAAATTTTCTGGGTTTTTTTGTTTGTTTTTACTTTGTCCTCCATAGATTTTAATTAATGTCCACAGCTTACAGTAAGTCCAGTGAGAAAATTGTGAAAGGAAGGCAGATCAAGTAAATTATTTTGCTTCAGTTACTGGAATTTGTATTAGCTATATTTTTAAAGTATGTTTTTCTTAGCTTTGTGTGTTTCCCATGTATGCTACTATTTCAACTTCACTGAAAACCATTCATAACAATTTCAATAGAGAACATCTTCCAGCTTGGTAAACACTTGTCTTACATAACCCAGTCTCTGCTGAGTTTTAAACTTTTGCCTTGAGGAGCTTCTTTGCAGCTCTTGACATCCTGAGAGAGGTAAGGAGAGAATTATTTACTTTCTCTTATTTTAAAATGTGTTTGTTGTCACACCTTCCTCAAATGTACCCTATTATCTCTAATTTTGGTGTTCTTAATATTATTTTTTACACGTGGCTTAATTATATTACTAATCCTCTGGTTGATTTATTCACCATATGAGTCAAGAACTAACTGAATTCATTCAGTGGTGCAGACGTTGAGGTATGAAGTATATTCATCTGCTATCACATGCTTGCCAAGTAAGAACACTTTAAGTCTGTTCACACATAAAAAGGTTTTAGGTTTGTTTATATACAATAAGGGAGGGCAGTTGGTAAGTAAGATGCAGCAGTAAGATGTTCCTGTTCACTCAAGACTGTTCACTAATTTATATTTAATATTGTCCCTACAGAATGAATAAAAAGGACATTCCAAAGACTTCTGAACTGTATTTTGTACAGAAGAATCTCATTATTACAGTACCAAAAGTTTCTTTTGAAAGTTGGTATTGCAGCCTGTTAAGCAGTGTTGAAGGTAAAATATATAAGATAAATGAAGGTAGAATATATAAGATAAATGAAGCAATACTTCTTAATGATATCAGTGAAGAAGGAAGAAATATGTTCACCAGTGCTCCATATCAATGCAATAAATCACTTTTCTTTCATGGTAGAATCTTCCACCATTTTATACAGCAACATGTAAGAATTATATCTTTCATAGGCTTAAGAGACAGGATTCTTTGAGTTGCTTGCTTTCACACTGCCCAGCTCTATGAAGTTAGGCTACTATGACTGAAACATATTCTACTGTTAGGAAGAATGGCTGAGTAAATATTACAATCCCTTAAAGCAATACCTGTTTTAGAAACAGTACTTGACCTTGTTATGTATCATGTGGCCTTTTCCCAGATCCTGCTGGATAGGGGGGCTTATAACCCATATGGTTCATTGACAAAGGCATTACATTTACACTCATATCAAACATGCAAAACTTTTATGCCTCTGAAAACCAACAAGAATTAGAATGTGCTGTGAGAAATGTAGTGGTGCTCCTTCACTGTTGATTTCATCAATGGAAATATTTTCAGGAAGAATTTTTTTCTCTATTTTCTCCTAGGTGTTTCTAGTATCTTAAAATTTCATTTGAAACATTTAATTTTTATGAATAATTTTTATAAAATGTTTTCTGTCAGACAAGGAGCAGGAGCATGAATACAATACATCACCTTAAGCAGCTAAATATGACTTGCATTACTCACTACCAAAACAGCTGTTAAAATGGAGAAAGAGATGTTAGGTTGGGATGCTTTATATGACATACTATATGACAGGGTAGGTTCAAGTATTCAACTCTCCTGACCTTAATAATACTTGGGCATGTCACCAGCTGAATACCTATCTCAAACAGCCAGAAGTGAAGGAAATGGAATTAAGAAATAGAAATTAATTCTCTCTCTCTCTCTTTCTTATCCTCTCTCCCATTTTATCACTTTTTGCAAGGAAGAATTATAAAACAAACAAGTGAAAAAGACAGTTGCAACTCAATAGAAACCAGTGGAACTTACATTGTAATTATTGTCTCTTTGTTTCCATATCTATGATTAATTTTCTGTTAGATGCAGCTATCTGCAATATCTGACAGCTTACCAAGGTCAGCTCCAGCCATGCCTTGGGCTTCCTGATCTCATCTCTGCACAATGGGGGAGTGTCCCTACAATATTCCCAGGATACCTGTCCCCGCTTCTGCTTTCAGTATTTCTACTTTCTGTGTATTTTGGTTTTGTGTTTTATAATGACCAAGAGATCTAGGGTCAGTCATGCTAGTATCTTCCCTTTCTTGCCTGACTTTTTACACCTGGGGGTTGGAAGTTTTTGTGCTCTGTGGAAAACATCCTTAAAGATCTGCCAGCTCTATTCTGTCACTTCATCCCTAAGAACTGTTTCCCAGGGGGTCTGTCGTGGCTTGGGAGTTCCCTCCCTCCCTGATTTACCAGACTAGCTCAGCCTGATGGAAGTCAAGGAATGAAGCCATATTTTACAGCTTAACACAAATTTACAAGCATACATACACAATATTTACAGATATTTACAATTATATACAAGTTAGAAGTAACAAAAAAGTTTGAGGAGACCTTAGAGTAGCCTTCCAGTATCTGAAGGGGGCCTACAGGAAGGCTGGGGAGGGATTATTTACAAGGTCTTGCAATGACAGGACTAGGGGCAATGGGTTTGAACTGGCAGAGGGAAGATTTAGACTGGATGTCAGGAGGAAGTTCTTTACAGTGAGGTTGGTGAGGCACTGGCACAGGTTGCCCAGGGAGGTTGTGGCTGCTCCCTCCCTGGAGGTGTTCAAGGCCAGGTTGGACGAGGCCCTGAGTAACCTGTGCTAGTGGGAGGTGTCCCTGCCTATGGCAGGGGGTTGGAACTAGATGATCCTTGAGGTCCCTTCCAAACTTACCATTCTATGATTCTATGAATACAGAAATGCAAAATCCTTCCCAAGCAGCCAGACTGCCCAGGAGAGCTCCTGACTAACTGCCCTCCTTTCCACCTCACCTCTTATCTCAGAAATAACCAGACATAGCTCCATATAGCTCACGTGATAAATTTGCAGAGATCTGAGGTGAGATGTCAAAAGCCAACAAGGAGTTAAAAGGAAATGATTAGATGAGGTTATATAGGTTTCATGCAGAGGAGTTAAGGCAAGATGCTGCCAGGCACACAGACAGAAGAAGAAGTAGTGAGAAATGCATTATCTTGTATTTTGACTATTTATGTCCCTCAGCAGAACAAATGAGTGATATAGACATCACTATTATTTTCTTTTCACAGCCAATGATTTAATTTCTCTCATTAAAATATTCCAATTAGCCTCAAACCAGCACGGGATCTTACTGAGTAACTTCTTGAAGAGCTGGAAGTTTGCTTTCCTGAAATACAGGATCCTGACTTTAGCCTTCATCTGACCCATAACCCTCAGTACTGTGAACTCCACTAGCATGTGATTACTGCTGCCCAGGCTGCCTCCTACCTTGACATCACTCACGAGCTCAGTTCCATTGGTGAACATCAGGTCCAGTATCACATTCCCTCTGACTTAAAAAATTATCATCAATGCACTCCAAGAATCTTCTGGATTGACTACAGCTCACTATGTTACTTTGCCAGCAGATGCTGGGGTGGCTGAAGTCCTTCAGCAATATGAAAACCTGCCAGCACAAAGCTTCCTCTAGCTGGAGGCTTCTTCAGCAGGCTCTCCTCGATTTGATGTCCTGGAGTAGACACCAACCACAAAGTTTCCTTTGTTGCCACAGTTTCTAATTCTTACCCATTAGATTTCAACTGGCTTCTGGCCATTCTTCAGGGACAGTTCCTCACACTCTATGCATTTCTTGTCATAGAGGGCAACATCTCCATCTCTCGTTCTTTGCCTGTGCCTTTTGAACGGTCTGTAGCTATTGGTAGCCACATTCCAGTCATGGGATTTGTCCCACCAAGTTTCAGTAGTGGCAATCAGATCATAGCTTTCTAGCAGCACAGTAGCTTCCACCTCCTTTTGGTTGCTGTCCATGTTTGTGTGTGTGTGTGTAGAGGCACTTTGGCTGGGCTGTTGCCTGTGCCACCTTCTTAGAAGAATACCTGTAACTCCTTTGAGGTAATTCACAGATATTTCCATGTGGGTTCCTACTACAGGGCTCCAGAAGCCCCTGGCTCATTGCCTTAAGATTTCAACTGTGCCACACTGTGCCCTGTGCACCTCAAGGCAACAAGCTGAGGGCCCTTACTAGCATCATGTCCCTCTACCCACGGTAGCTCCACATTAGATACAAGTTTCTGATGGAGAATTTGTGTTCTTACTCTTTCTTAACCTGCCTGCTAGTTTTTTTTATTAAAATCATATGGCTGTTCTGAGTAACTTGAAAACTAAACAATAGGCTCATTACTGGGAATTCAGCAAATCATTATTCATACATAATTTGGTTTACATCAATATCATCTTAAGTCATATGAAGGGATGCTACATTTACACTATAGATTGCAACAAAATTATCTCAGTCAAGTTATTGCTTGCTGGGGGCAACACCAGGAGTCTGAATTACTGAAAGAAAGTAGAAATGTAAGCAAGAGTTTTGAGTATTTCTTTGGTATTCACATAAATGCTGATTTTTCATCTGGGCATCTGAGAAATCTGACAGAACATCCTTTTTTTTGCAGCCTTTTATCTTTAAACAACCACTCCAAAATGTTCCCAAAAATGCTGAACACTATTATTAAAAGAGCATTTATATTAAGTGGGTGATTCTTTTATATCCATTATATGGTGCCTAAGACAGGCTTTCATTTTTTATCCATAGCTCAGGTATTTTTATTTACATTTGTGGCTGTGAGTTTTTCTGACAGTAAGTTCTCCTTATATCAAGGGAAATAATAGCCTACAAAATATGATGCATGCTCCTAGCTGATACAATAAAAGCAATTTACATCATTTTGTCATGTCTTGCTTTATGTTTTTCTTTCTAGAGAAAGTAAACACCTTAATAATATAATAATTTTGATTTTACTAGTAGTATCCTAGACAATCTTCACAGAAAAACTACCTGCTGCCCTTTTGCTAATGCTTTACATCAAAGCTCTAAACTTGTGGTATGAAAATCCCTGTAGAAGGCCATGCAGGCTTTGGCCCATTGATCCAGAATGCCCAAGTCCCTCTGCAGAGCCTTCCTACCCTCAAGCAGATCAACATTCCCTCCCAGCTTTGCATCATCTTCAAATGTACTAAGCATGCCTTCAATCCTCTCATCTGGGCTGTTGATAAAGATGTTAATGAGAACAGGCCTCAATACAGAGCCCAGAGGAACACCACTTGTGACCAGCTGCCAGCTGGAGTTAACTCCATTCACTACCACACTTTGGTCTTGGCCATGCATCCAGTTTTCTGCCCAGTGAAGTGTCCACTCATGCAAGTCATGAGCACCCAGTTTCTCCAAGAGGATGCTGTAGGAGGTAATGTCAACTATTTTACTAAAATTTAACTAAACAACATCCATAACCTTTTCCTCATCCACCAAGAGCATCACCTTGTTGTGGAAGGAGATAAGGTTTGTCAAACAGGACCTGCCCTTTATGGACCTATGCTGACCGAGCCTGCTCATGTGGTTGCCCTGCACAAGCTACATAACAGGACTCACGATGACCTGCCTCATCACTGTGGTCAGGTTGGTAAGTCTGTATCTCCCAGGATCCTTCTTCCAGCCTTTTATTCTGGATGTGTGTCACACTTGCTAACTTAAAATCAAGACATTGGCTAATGCATTAACTTTTGGTAGTAACAGATTTCAGGGCTGGGAGAATTTTGCCCCTGGTAGTTTCACCTCTTGTCAGTCACAGTGGTTTCAAGCTAAGTGTCTCAGCTAGTTCAGTGGCATACAGGTGCTTGCCATTCCCAGCATTTGTAGGTAAACTAGGGTGTATTTGAAAAAAGGCTTTGGCTCCTTTTCTGGAGCATGTTTTAACAGAGAACAGTGCATGAACAGGTGCAGATGATCTAAGAACACAGGACTGATAAAAGCCTTCTGAAATACTCCCGTTGTAACATCATGAAGTCTTGTCCTGCCAGACAGCATCATTATAGGCACAGCTATATTTGCAGTTACAAAGTGCTTTGTGACATTCCTGGTGTGTGTCTTTATTTTGTGCTCTCTTTTGCTAATCATATTTCCTGGGTCTTATCCTATCTCTGGAATAATTATTGCAAGTGTTGGTACAATATGCATTTCAGAGTAAGTGATCCAGGTCCCTGACCTCTGATCCAGACAGGCAACCAATACATGTCACAAAAGGATAGAGCTCTGCAACTCTACATGCTTCCAACACCATTGCTTTAACAATGGCAAACTGAAGGTACTGACAGGTTTGCATCACTTAGAGGCAGGGAGGGGTTAATTATCATCCAGCTAATCCTATAAGGAGACATAGTTTGATTTCATTAGTAGAGTATAATTTTATACACTTCACAGTAGCTGCACAGCATGCCTTAGTTACACACTGGCTCCACAAAGTAGTTTGCACAAACCTATTGCCTTACAATAAAAGGAGATACCAACAGAAAGGGAATGAAAAAATGGGTTCGGGTGAAGAGGTCTAATCAGGAACATTCTGACAATGCCTTTCACTGGCTTTCCTACAAAGGAATTCAGACATTTCAAGTTAAGTCTCTCTCCAGTATTCACTGCCCTTTTCAGAGCATCTGGAAAAGTGAATTGACAGTTATGTCATGTTACATACAGTATATCTGAAGGAAAATTCACAGGTGGTGCTATGAACCACAGAGGAAAGAACATTGGTGGAGAGGAAGGTAAATACATACACTATACATATGTGGTCTGACAGTCTTATATATGTAAGTATATACTTGCCTGTATGAGTTCTTTGTCATCTTTAATACTAATCAGTATAGCTGAGGGAATATATTTTGTCTGATACAAAGGTAGTTTTAACACAGATGGGTTTTGGTGATTTTTGTATTATTCTAGTGAATAGCTTTATATTGGGGAAAGATTAAGAAAAATAATTTGTTTGGAAATGCTGTTTTTTTACAATACCTTTTGAAGCAACCTCTTCTTATTTTATATTTTGAAATGGAATTAGAAAAGAAAATTAAATAAAAATATTACTTTTTCCAAAGATGTAAACCAAAAAATAAACATTTTGCTTGACAAAATGTGTGTATTTGGAGATGATTTTTATTTGTTCAAAGAGCTAAAGATTGTAATTCATTTCAAACATCAGTGATTTATCTCTAGGCTTTTTACTTTATACCTGTCAGAGGAAATAATGGTAACTTTAAGATGTATTAAGCTACTGAAAGCTGAGGCAACCATAAGATTTAGGTGGCTGAAGTATTCAGTGTCAAGAGCCTTATCAAAATGGAAGTAGAGACATTTACCAGCTTCCTGAAACTATTTGAAATAATATCTCTGTTCCTAGTAATTCCTATTTTCTACTCCTCTGCTTGCCTTGTTTCCTTGTCTGTTGCTTGCTATCAGTAAATTTGTGTGCTAGCATAAGAAGAGATTTGAGCTGATTGTGAAATATGAAGAAAATGGAATAGTTAAAAAGCAATAAAGTAATATGAGAAAAAAAATGAAATAAAAAAAAATGTTTTGAGTGTAGTACTATTCAGAGAATAATTCCAACAGAATTAATCAGCCATATTACAACAGAGGCTTGGCTTATTGAAGGCTTTAAAAGAGTCTTCAGGGTCTTGAATATGGAGTAAATGGGCTCATCTTTCTCTAGGGAAAATAAACAGGAGTTTAAACACTGGCATTAATGTAAGGAGGGCTAGCCCAAAGAACATGTACAGGGAAAAGCTATGTTATCCTTTACAGCTTTGGGTTTGAGTTAATGATTCTAGTAAAAATTATTATTCATAAATTAGACCATGCATGTAAATCAAGACATTCCTAGATCCTCACCTGAAGCATGGCAACTGAAGAGATCAAATGAGTACATAGAATATATTGTATTTATCATATCCAAATGAAAGGCAATCTTATAAAAAATATGTTATCTTACTAAGGCACTCCCTTGCCTCATGGAACAGCATCACATATCAGTAGCTGCAGGTGGTAATTGCTTTAATCATCTTAGCAAGACACTATCTATTGACATTTTCAGGATGTCTTGCTTCATGGATGTTTTTACCCTAACCTGAATATGGGGTCTCCTTCCATCACTTTGAACCTTAGTATTGTGTATAGATGTTACAATTGTTTTGCATATGATGTTTTGAATATGATAGGAATTGATTAAAGTATGTCCACTGATGAATTTGTTGTTATTTTGTAGTTGAACAAATATTTAAAAAAAAATTATTTCACATTGTAGGCATTGGGATAACCTCTTGAGATAAGCAGTTACATCTCCTTTTCATTTGCATCCCAGGGTCATTACTCTTAATAACAAACATATCAATGTCTCAGCTGCACACAGACCTAAGGGGTTACGTCTATCTTTCCACAAGAGACCTGCAAAACTTTGAATTACTCAGCTGCAGAAATTAAAATGATCCAATTCTAAAACTATAAATCACAGTGGCAGAGACTTCTGGTCAATAAGCTCATGTGAACTTGTTTCCATTTCTAACCTGCATATACTCACATGTGTTCCACACAAGTTCCAATTTGTCCTGCTTGAGGGATTACCAGCATTAACCTGGCACAGACATAAGATCACAAATTTAAAGGTCAGATGCTGTGGAATTTGCACCATATGCACTGAGCAAATATTCCAATCAAATAACGATGTGGATCATTTCTAGTGATTTGAAGGGATGGAAAACATGAATGAAAAAACTCTGTAGAACTGCAGTGGTGATACAATTGTGACCAGTAGAGTTTTGAGATTGCATAGAGCTCCGCTAAAGACCGTCAATCATATTTTAAAGAAGTCACAATTAAAAGCCCTAACCTGTGGGTATGTAGTTCAAAGTAATAATGTACAAATCTAGGTCTTAATGACTGAGATCAGTGATATGACTTACAGAAAATATTTGGAATAAAGCCACTTAATAATTTACCACTGTTACATAAACAAAGTCCTTTTGTATTCTTGGGCATACCATTAAGTTTTGTAAGAGATAGAAGACTCCTCCATTTTGTACTTCTGACAAGATTTTCCTTGGAGTTTTTTTTAACTAAATATAATTTAGTAAGGCTTTAAGGAGACCTTATAGTAGCCTTCCAGTATCTGAAGGGGACCTACAGGAAGGCTGGGGAGGGACTATTTACAAGGTCTTGCAATGACAGGACTAGAGGCAATGGGTTTAAACTGGAAGAGGGAAGATTTAGACTGAATGGAGGAAGTTCTTTCCAGGGAGGGTGGTGAAGCACTGACACAGGTTGGCCAGGGAGGTTGTGGCTGCTCCCTCCCTGGAGGTGTTCAAGGCCAGATTGGACAAGGTCTTGCGTGACCTGTCCTAGTGGGAGGTGTCCCTGCCTATGGCAGGGGCTTGGAACTAGATGATCTTTGAGGTCCCTCCCAACCTTACCATTCTATGATTCTATATTTGCATAATTATTTTCATAAATTCTTCTAGAATTTATGAGCATTTACAATCTGTCTACTGCACCTTCAGCAGTTGATATGTCATTGAAGTTGACCGCCCTGCATTACAATGGGAAGGATTTTAATAAATTATAGTAGATACTTTGATATCAAGTGACAAAGTTGTTGTTTTATGAATTGGACAAGTTTAAAGACACTCTGCTATTTTGTTTGAGTAGTGAATATATTTTATGAAATACGTGAACACCCAGTTATTACCTTTCACCGAGCATGACAGCATGTCTGACATTGCATTCTGAACTCAAATAAAGGGGTATATGTCTGCTTTGGCAATGACATAAAAATAACAACATCCTTTAAACTGAACTGAAAGGAGACGGGGAGGAGACCTTAAAATCCAAGAGGATTTGCCATGTTACAAGTACTCCTTGTTTGCTTTGTGATAGAAGGCTGCATATTAAATTGATGATATAGCTAAGCTTTTCTTGCTGAAATTCAAACAATAAATGTCATTTTAAAAAAGAATTAATCACAAGGGTCACACATGGCTCTTCCTGAAGTGGCCACTACTTCATATTACATATATCAAATTTCCCTCTGAATTAGTATATTCATAGACCTGTAGATGCATATTAATGAGAAAAAATTATCTTCTTCCCTTACCCCCCACCCCGCAATGTTCTGTGTTAGGGATGTCAGAAGGTTAAAATCCATCTTGCCTTTTCACCACTTCTGCAAGGTTTTACATACCAAAAAAAAATGTAGTTGACAAGTGCTTTTCCTTCATATTTCAGTACAGGCAGTCACACTGGAGCAGGCAACTGTAAATATGTACCTTCTCTTTCCATGATCTCACACACTGGGCACAACAGGGACTCATCGCAAAACAGCAAGGGCAAAATGATGGTGAAAGTGCTCTCATGTAATTCTACCACTTTCATCCACTTAGCAATGTAGTACTTGGACTCAGCAGTTCAGCATCCAGCAGTCCCTCAGGGTAAAATTCTTATGAAGTTACCAGTGGCTGACTGGTAAATTATTTGAAATCACCAGGGTCCCATTAATCTAAAATGGCTACAAAAGAAGAATGATGGAGGTCTAGACCTGGGTTTTCCTTTTTTTCCCCCGATGGATACAGCCATCTAATAGAGGCAAATTATTCTTGTGTATTTTATATATATATACACACACACACACACATATATATATATGTATAGGTTAAATAAAAAAGTTGTCAAATACCCTGACAAAATTTTATAAAACTAGTTTCAGATTTTTGTCATCACTTTGTCCCAAAAGACCTGCTGTGGCAACTTTACTTTGAAATATCTGATGGACTGCCTGTTGTTCTCCTTGTGCCAGAAGTATTTTTCATTTATAAAGGATGTACTGAGATCACAATTTACAAGGTAGAAAAAACACCATTTATAGAATAACACAGTCTAGAATAATACAGTCTTGCTGTTGCTAAATATCAGGCCCTTTAGTATCTCTTGATGGTTTTCAGCTCTGAAATATTTTTGCCCCCTGATGCATCATAATGTATCTTTAAACTGAAATTACCAATAGAAATCTGAAAGAAATGAAAAAAGAAATGCAGAAAACTTTTTTACACTATCTCCTCTTAATCTGGACTAATGGTTTAATTTCCTAATAAGAGTACATAGAAAGGATCTAGTTTCATCATAGTATGTATAAATCTCAAATGAAATTTTGAAATAATCAAACAATGCCACTTGAATTGTGAAAAGTTAGACAAGTAATGCTTCAACCTTTGTGTCTTTTACAACCATATAACTGCATTTTAATCCCCTTTGGAGAGCTATAAATGACTTTACAAAAAGAAAACCATTCTGTATCTGTCCCTAAGTTCTTAAGAAATGTTCTCTTTAGTAAGTCCTCAGTGATGTAATTGAAAAGGTTTAAGGTAAAGCTGGTGAAAGCTGTAGATCATGCACTTCAATGACCAGTTGAAGTGAATGGAGATCTTTCTGGGGATGTATAAGGATCTGACCAAGAGGATCTGTGGGTTAGGATTAAATGAAGGGCAAAACAAGATGACAATAATGTAGGTCTGCTACAGGCCAGGGAGATCAAAGTGGATGAGACCCTCTATAGACAGATAGGAGTAGCCTTATGTTTGCAAACCCTAATCCTCCTTCTATGACAGGATTACAGTGTTGGTGGATATGTGAAGAGCAACTGATGTAGTCTGTTTGGACTTGTGCAAGACATTTGACACTGTCCTGCACAACATTCTTGTCTCTAAATTGTAGAGATCCCACAGATGGACAATTCAGTGGAAAAGGCTGGATAGTTGCACTCAAACAGCTGGAGTCAACAGCTTGATGGCTGTATGGAGAGGAATAATGAGTGGTGTTCCTCAAGGGTCAGTACTGGTATTGGTGTTAATATGTTTGGGTTTGATACGGACAGTGCACCCTCAGCAAGTTTGACAACGGCACCAAGCTGTGAACTGTGCTTGATGCACTGGAAGGAGAAGATGTCATCCACAGAGACTGACAGGCTTGGGAGATGGGCCCATGGAAATCTGAAGTCCAACAAGGCAGATGTAAGGTTCTGCATCTGGGTCGGGGCAATCCCAATTAGAAATACAGGCTGGGCAATGAGTGGATTGAGAGCAGCCCTGAGAAATACTTGGGGGTGTTTAGTGATGCATCTGTTTGGCTACAAGTTGTCCACTTACATGTTTCTGGACCTCATTTAATGAGGAACTTAGAATGTTTTGGATATTCCAGTATTCAGGCTCTAAACAGAGTAAACCAAAATGTTGAAACTGATTAAAAGTGTTCAGAAAGCCTATGGTTTAGCTTACACCCACCCTTGCTTCTATTTCCATTGAAATCAACACAATAGAGAATGGTTGATTTCAGTCATAGCCTTGATAGGGACAAAATAACATAAAGGCTTGTAAGGACACAGAAAACCAAAGATGAGTGCTAAGTTATGAGGATTTTTGTAGGGGGTGAATTAGGTGTCCCACACTGAGTTTAATTCCCATACTCTGTCCTGTGCTTTCTCACCTGTTGCATGGTGTAAAACTGTGATGACAATGTCCATTAGATCGGAACACTTGGAGCCCTCTGCTACTTGTAAATGTCAACGGCTGTTCTAGAAAGAAAGGCTCACAGATCTCTCTTTGACATTCAGCTGCAGGAGACATGTGTTTAGCCCAGTGGTTAGTAAATTCACACAGCTGTGTCAGGGGATGCAATTTATGTATCCTATATTCTGTGAGAGTTCCCTTTTTTATTAGACCAAAGCCAGTACATGCAGATCCTCTGCTCATCCCTTGACACAGGACCTCAGAGGCCCAGGGGATGAATAAAGAAGAAACAGTCTTCTGTTTGATAGTTCTGTGGCTAGAGTAGTCAGTAGCTAGGCTTTACTCTCAATTTTCTTAAAATCTGATTCGCATTTATTGTAAGACATAAATAGATATTTCTTTCATCTCCTTGTTGAACCCAGCAATGGATTCAACCCTTCTTGATGCCTTTTATTTTTTGAGTAATCTAAACCCGTTCAATGTCTTGAATTTCTTTTTCTTTGTTCATTAATTTGCATATATGCATTCATATCATATCAGTGCAAACTCTGAGGCTTTTACACAAGATAGCATTATTTGTATTTCCATAGAGTGTGGCATTTGCATTGAGAATGAGATCCTGTTATGCAAGGCTCAATACAGCCACATGTGCATTTGTGTTATTTCTATTTGCTACTCCATAGCATATGCAACTATAATCAGACTATTTTAAATGTATTAAGTGTTGATGTGGATTGAAATCATGATTAGAAAGTTAGTATTTTCACTGGAAAAAGCCAGATAAGAGACTGATAGCAGAGTTTGGCACAGTACAGAGGAACAATAATTTGCATGTCAGTAATTGAAAATATATACTGATGCATGCCATTTGCCTTACCAAATATGTCACTATGAATATGGAAAAGGGAGTGATTAAAGCTCTCTTCTCCAATTCTTTTTAGAAATATAACATTTGTTTTATTGATGAAAACGCTGTGCAATTTTCTGCATAGAAACAGAATTTATTTTTTTCTTGGATTTGAAACAAAAATATTCCTCATATTGCTTCCTATCAACCCTTGCTACTTTTCAAAATTCAAATTTCTGTCTTGAGGCTCCATTTGGTTTGATTTCCATTAGTTCAGTGCTGTAGAACCAGGTAATTTGAACAACAAAACATGAAAATGGCAACTAATATGTTTTCTAAACTATGTCACATATCTATCTTCCATATCAGTATGCAATAGCTGTTACAATATTAAAAAAAATAAATTCTGTGTATTCTTGCTTTTTAAAAAAATAACTAACATGTTTTGATTTAGAGGCTAAGAGTATAACTGAATTTCTACATAGTCTGATGCAGATATTTCAGGCAATGTTTTTTTCATAATTTGTCTGAAATGTAAATATTTTTTCTAAGGATTACTTTGAAATTTTGGTCTTTTTTTCAGACCCAAGAAGCAAAGTAAAATGACATTTAAAAATTGCAGATCTTATGGGAGTTGAACCTAAAGAATTAAGTATTACTTGAGTTGAATATTAATAATTGTACCTTGGAGATATATTCAGCTGCAGAATATTAGTGAAACTGGGGTATCCTACCTAGTCAGGTCATTAAGAAAACTCTTGGATAGGTAACAAAAAAAAATAGGTGTACTGAGTTCTCCTAGTCACAAAGAGATCACTCCTATATAATGCAAAAAATCTGATCTATCATTCCAAGAATGCATCTATGATAACTGGATATGGCCAGGTTTACCCTCCCTATATTGCCATTATTTATCTATAAAGTGGAAAAGTTACATATTCTGCTCACAAGACAGTAATGAAATAAAGCGATTGAGAAGCAAAGATAATTTGTCTTGATAAACAGCCAAGAAAACTCCATAGCCATGTTAAGAATCCTCCCTTCAATGCTGATTTTGAGTATAGTACTGTAAATTTAGTTGAGAAGGGGAGAAGCATTGAATAACAAATAGATAACAAAATGCTGCACACCCATTGATTTCGTGGACATTGTCCATTAGACACATTGATTGCAGTGTCAAATGTTACAGAAAATAGTATGCAATAATTAAGTTACAGGTTGTTTCATAACACGACTGGGAATTTTTGTGTTCCTTAATTTACCTTTCTTAAATAACATGTTATGTTTAAAATTATAGTTTTAGGCAACTGAAGGAAAGGAAGAAAACAGCAACAGGACAGATAAATATTTTCTCAGAACCTTTAAGCATCCTTCTTTCTCTCAAACTGAAGTCTAACTTTTGGCTGAGCATGTATCTAAAAAAACTGACTTGAATGTCTGTCTTCTTTTCCGCCATATCTCAGTTAAAGGACAAGTATTATTTCATGATCACCAAGCAAAGGTCTAATATATTAATATCACAACTACACGTGGAATTATCCTAGTTAAGTTAAAGCATATGCAATTGTTTCTGCCTGTTGCTGTTGTTTCACTCAGAAGATTCCAGTGGGAATAGATCATAAGGAGGGCATTTTGAGAGGGTGCATCTACTCACAAGAAGTAAGAGGATGAGAGGTGATATTTTGCAAGCAGTGGGGAAGAATGAATAGGTAATGTAATTATGTCTATTCGTATCTCACACATTCCATTAAAAACACATAGAAAAAAACCCCACCTTTCTCAAAACAGAAGTTGTGGGGGGTTTGGGTTTTGTTACTTTGTCTGATTGGATTNCTCTTTAAACCCACGACAAGAGCACTCTGGGTTAAAACTATTACAATATTTGTGCAATCTTAGGATAAAAACTTGGCTGAATTCATGCTAAAACAGGTTTGTATAAGTCCCCTTCAGTAGATTGAACTCAATGTTCTGTTGAGCTCAGTAACCAAAGATCCTATAGTATACAGGAGTGAGAGAAAAATGTATTTAAGGCTAGTTATGATTGCTGTGGAATACTCACTAAGATACCTTTGGATTAGGAAGACTATTAATGAAGAAAGGCCAGCAGAATAACAGTTACAGGATCAAGCTTTAAGTATTCCCATCCAGAATCATACTTTTCACAAGGAAATACAGAGGAGACCTAGCGACATAGGACTTTAAGGTAATGCTCAGTGAATATTGTTTCATCTTTCATTTTGCAACAAAGCACTGGGCTTTTAGTTCTATTACTTGTTCTCAATCTAGAACTAATCCCCTAAATACAGCATGGTGCAAGTGTTTGGTGAAAATAGAAAAGTACCGAAAGCAAGCTTTGGATTTCTCTCAGCTCTCACCGCTTTCTCCATGCCCCATGTATGTTCCAGCTTAAACATGAATTCTGCATTAATGAAAACAGAAGGATAAGAGAAAGTAAAGGTCAAAGGGTTGGCTGAGATCTCAGTTTATTTATGGTGGCTGTTGACTCACTAGATGTGGCTGTTGTTTTGTCTCAAAGACAAGTTTGTATCTTCTCCTTCTAAAGCAGTAAGGTTTGCCTAGTTAGCGTAAGGCTATGCCAGCCTTGAGCCAGCTCTCCAGGGTTTTCTGCATAAAGGCTGAAAGCAACAGAGAGAAGAATCCTATGGGCCCTTGAATGTGGGAGCTTCTGAGAGCTGCAAAAAGTTAATAACTTTGGATCAAAAAACATGTATTAGATGAAGGGTAACAGTGCACACAGACACAACAACCTGGTTTAAATTAAGTTTTTACACCAGCTGAGAATACGCTGAACTAGGATTAAAGAAAGAGTTCTTTGTAAGCAGAGGAAGAACAAATATCTTGTTCAGAATACTCAATATTTCTTTCACATTTTGTATGTTTTATTCCTTTCCTTATTTCCCCTATGTTGAATGAGAAAACATGTTGAACAGCTGCCCACAATTCAGAGGCAGGGACATAAATAAAGGGATAGAACTGAAATGAAATAACCTCATACTCTTCTCTGTTGTGAGATCAAAGGTCAATATTTGTTTTTTTTCAGCACATTCTGACTGCTATGTATATGGTTTATTTTCTAAGATATAATTCAAAACAGCCTTTTATTTTGGGGCTTTCTATGTAAATTATCAGGCATTATTGGGGTCTCTTCCCTTGTCTATTTTGGAATTTGTATTCTAATGGATATCTTGGAAACTGAAAATATTGAGACTGGTTTACCTGAAATGTTAAGTAATTTAGGTCTATTAATCACTGTGGTTAACATTGTGTGCTGGGCATTTCTTGACCTTGTAGTGCACAAATCACTAAGATGTTTGTGTACCACAAGGCATTCCAGCTAGAATTTGTTACTGTTATATCACATTATTTAAAAAAAAAAATACTTTGAATGTTATTAATTTCTTCTTACCTCAACAGAATGACATAACAATGCTGAAATTCACTACTTGTAATTCTTCATTGCACAATGTCATGTCACCCGGAAACAAATTTTGTACAGGTTAAATATAAACACACACAATGTCTTCTAATATCTCTGTGCACTATACAGGGATGTGTTTAAGTGTAGAATACCACTTGGAATTAAAGTGACTCTGTGAATATATTGCTGGATTTGAAATGTAGGAATAGCTGATCCAGCTATGTTTGAGCAATCATCATTTTTATACCAACAAAACTGAGACACCAACATACACCTTCATAAACAGAAGGTCTTTTCTATCCCGGCAGCTAATACGTGAAAGATATCAGAAGAAAGGAAATGGGGAAATCTCAGTTAAAGAAGAGCAGCAAAATACACAAATTATTTATCTTCAGTATCTTTGTTTTGTCTCTTTAGCTTGCTCATAATTTAAATTAAGATATTTTTAATGTTTAAAAGTCTTTTCATAATGTAGTTTTATGTTAAATTATTTTTTTTTTGCCTGTAAAGCTCACGGCAACTTGTAAACCAGCCTCAACNGCTCCAGAACTGCACACAGTTGTGGACATTTTCAAATTCTCCTGTGCAGTATAAGGAGAGAGGGCACTGTGTTCACCACTGGAGTACAGCTTGCTTCCAGGATATTGATCTGTTTCTTGTGCACAGCAGTCTTGTGTAGTTCAGGACAGAAATGAAGAATAGCACTTCTCCCTTTAGAGTAATATTCAGTAATATCATTAATTTGCCTGCTATTTGTTTAGCTCACTCTCCAACATTAAACATAATTTTCAAGATTGAAAATTTCATGCAATATTTGTTCCACTTCAGTTAAAAGCACATCACTGAAACCTAACTGTACCAAATGCAGTCAAGTACCTACGCTCCCCAAACCTCTGGTTGCCCCTTCAATTTTTTTCAACTCAACATTGACCTAAATTAAATCATCTTAGTTTTAGACATATAATAGCACAACCCTAGATGCTGTGGGTGCAAATAATAACACAATGCACAGAACTGTGTAAAACTCACTCTTCCACTCCATGTAAAAGAAATCCTTGTAAAGCTATTAAGGGAAATGTTGGTAGATGCCTCTACCCTCATTTAAAGGATAAGCAAAGACAGCCAAGTTTGTTCACAGGTGACAATGTAATTCTGTTTCCTTGCATGTCTTGGCTACCTACCTTCCTACCAGTGGTCGATGTATGTTGAAAAGATGTCCCCTCTTGGCAAAAATCTTTGAATAACTTGCACTCAATCCTCAGGCAGTGTATTAGAGTAGAGTTGAAGAGAATAGAGAGGCTTTTACCTTACTATGACTTCAAGTAATCTTTCTCCCAAATGAGAGAAGAGAGAACCAAAGAACTTTGTTCTGTAGCAGCTAATTGTTTTATTGCTATGTTCTATTATATTGAAAATTTTATTGTAAAAAAAACCCCAACAGTATATATACAGCTATGAATTTATCATTACTCCAATTAATTATTTAACAGTTTAATAGTCTAAATTAACACCAAAAAGTCTGTAAGAAAGCTCTTAAAATCATTGTATGTGAATTGGCAAGGATCTGCCCTTTTTACCTGATCTTATTGTTACCCTTCCAGTGTCCAGTGTTTGGGATCTGTGGTTAGCACTTCAGTATGTCTGATGAGCTACAAGGTGGAAAGGTTTCAAAGAGCTTGGAACATCACAACATCTTTATCAAGGAGATCTGTGTGTGGAGTGAGGTGGGCACCACAGTTTGATGCACTTAGATTTTTAAATTTATCCTTAGACTCATAGAATCAACCAGGTTGGAAGAGACCTCCAAGATCATCCAGACCAACCTAGCACCCAGCCCTAGCCAATCAACTAGACCACGGCACTAAGTGCCTCATCCAGTCTTTTCTTGAACACCTCCAGGGACAGCGACTCCACCACCTCCCTGGGCAGCCCATTCCAATGCCAATCACTCTCTCTGAAGAACTTCATCCCAGTATCCAGCCTATACCTCCCCCAGCACAACTTGAGACTGTGTCCTCTTGTTCTGTTGCTGGTTGCCTGGGAGAAGAGACCAACCCCCATCTGGCTACAACCTCCTTTCAGGTAGTTGTAGACAGCAATGAAGTCACCTCTGAGCCTCCTCTTCTGCAGGCTGCACACCCCCAGCTCCCTCAGCCTCTCCTCACAGAGCTGTGCTCTAGGTCCCTCACCAGCTTTGTCGCTCTTCTCTGGACATGTTCCAGTACCTCGACATCTCTCTTGAATTGAGGGGCCCAGAACTGATTGGGGGGACCAGAACTACCTTACCTCAGGCTGCTGCCTTCTGGCTGCTCACAGAAGAGGAATGAGTGAGACATTCACAGTTTTCCCATGCTAAGACGGGCCACACTGGCTTTGCCAAACCCTTTCCCACAGAGACACAGGCAGAGCTCAAGTTCAGGTAGATGAGGCAACAGGCACATGGCCCTCCGGCAGGTGCTGAAACCAGCTCTGGCCGAGGCCAGGCCAAGGTCAGAGCTGCACTCTCAGCTCATGGAAGAGCCTAAAAGCTTTTACTAGCAGTGGCAAAAAATCAAATTTACTGAATTAGTTCTGGCCACAGTAATTTCAATTTTTTTATCTTTATTTTTTTCCTCAACTATCTATTGTTATAGCAAAACTGTTCCAGGTCACATCACTCACTCATGCCAAAAGGCTTATTATAAACCCCTCCATTCATTGACAGGATAGTTTGTATCTAAATGTGTCTTAATGAAGAGTTTCTTGGAGCAGATGAACACATACTACTAAGCTGTTCTTCTTCACATGTACTTTATTTAGTAAATTAACTCTTAATCTCTTATCCACTCTTCTCACTAGTGAAAGAACTACATTTCCTGAAATTAATTGCATTCAGGTTTGCTAAAGAGCATCAAAAACATTTTTTTCCCCAAAAAGTAATAAGTACATTGATAAAAGCCTTTTTGTAACAATTTTCTTACCCATTACTGAATAACATGAATTTAAAATAGTGATTTGCTTCATGGACTTATCTGTGCTTTTATCTGGCTGCATAGCATTTATTTTTAATGTTAATGCATGCACTCTGGAAATATCAGTAGTCTATAATAACTTTCTCTTGGTGTATAGGCATGCTTGCAAAAACTCAGAAGAAAAAAAGTTTCTGTTTGTTTGCATCGTTGCTGTTGAGCATTAAAATCGTGAAAGATGAAATATACCAAATGCTATGTAAAACTTTAATGTGGTGCATGCATAAATTAAGCTGTAAAATTTACAACTTGTCTCACTGAGACCAGAAATACATAGTTACAGGAAGGTGGAGTCCAATGGGAAGAACTCACATCCAGGAAGAAATAAAGAAAAGCTGTATGTTTGTTCTGCACTCTCATTGCTCACTGCATTTAAGACTTGTTTCAGTTTAGAAATCTGAAGGGTTACTAACTTTAAAAAAATGCAAGCATAAGCTTCTAGTTAATCATGTACATAATTCTTCACTAGGTTAGAGCCAGAAATTTCAGTAGTTTACTGGATGAAACCTTTGAAAAATGAGATTATTAAGAAATATAATTTAAGATAAAAGGAAATGAAAGCAAGGAATTCCTTTACATTTTTTATATGCTTTATTTTCCAAACTGTCTTTCTGTCTGTTCTGTGTTAAATCTCTCTTATTCATGTCTTGAAACATAGTGCAGGTTAATTATTATCATCTGAAGATGAGCATTGGGAAGGAAAATTAGAGTAGGATGAAAGGGTGATAAAATTTCTGTAGCAAAAGTAAATAAAGACAAACTATATGCAATAGCAAAAGAACACTAAAAAAAACCTTAGAACTGGTAAACGAGGCATTCTATATTAATAAAGTTCTTTTATTTTTACTTTGAAACACCACTTCCTCAGCATTAGTAACAATAATAATGGTTCTCTTCACTGCCTGAGAATGCACAAAGAACTTCTACAAGGATAATCACGAGTTCATGAAGGTGCCTTGCTGCTCCACTACTGCAGTATTAAACGCAGTGGATAATCCTACCAGATGGCACAGAGAGGGTTGACTACCAAAATATACAGCATATATATTCAACTAGAAAAAATAAGTTATCTCTGTTACTTTTGTGCATTCAAAGGAAAATTAAATAAACACAAACCAAACCAAACCAAAAAACATGAACAACCAACCAACAACAAAACAACCGAAAANATGGTTAAAGTATGTATTTCTTGATTTTTTAAAAAAAAATTTTATCTCTGCTTTTTAGTGAATGGATTGTGTTATTCACTCATTTAAATTCTGAAAGTGTTCACTTTTAAACCAATCACATCGAGGATAGTTTCAGGAGAATGCAGCTAAGTAGATTGTTAGCATTTGGTTGTGGGGCAGCTGTGAATGACAGATCAAATTGTAATGTTCCCACAAATTTGGACTTCCTAATTGTCAGATGGATTTGCTATATGGACTCACTGTGAAAAATCAGAATTATTGAGAAAAATTGCTTTGAATAGTCTGTATAGGTAGTTGCCTGTTATCTTCCTAACCTACTAGATTCTAGGGAAATTTTCACATACTGAGAAAAGAAACAATCTCGATAGCTACAGCAAGTCTTCTCAGACTCCCTCTGAGATGTATAAATAACATAAAGATCTTTTTCTTTGTTTGTTTGTTGTTTTTTTTTTCTTCCTCTCAGGTCCCGTATCTTGTTATGCTCCTTGGGTGCTACATTCTGTGGTAACAGTTCTGAAGTCTTCCAGCTAAGCCTTGAGATCTTAGCGTTTACAAGCTCACATGACAGTGAATAAAGACCTACAAATCTGGCCAGTGATGATGAAATGTTATATGGTTAACTATAAATGGAATTAACATTTTGATATCACAGACTATCTCAGTCTGCCATTTGGTTGAGTATCTGGAAGTCTCATGGCACGCAATCTTTTCTTCTTGAGATAACACCAAGGTAACAGCTCCTGGAAGTGTCATGCTGACAGGAAACAATATTTTATCTACAAGAGTTTTTGAATAATTTCTTATACTTTTTCTCTATATTCAGTTTCATAAAATAAAATAGACTATCAGCTTAAGACAAGATTACAACTTCAGTATCACAGTATCACAGTATCACAGTATAGCAAGGTTGGAAGAGACCTCAAAGATCATCAAGTCCAACCCACTACCACAGACCTCAAGACTAGACCATGGCACCAAGTGCCACGTCCAAACCTGCCTTGAACACCTCCAGGGACGGTGACTCCACCCCCTCCCTGGGCAGCCCATTCCAGTGGGGAATGACTCTCTCGGTGAAGAACGTTCTCCTCACCGCGAGCCTAAACCTCCCCTGGCACAGCTTGAGACTGTGGCCTCTTGTTCTGGTGCTGGTTGCCTGAGAGAAGAAAAGATACAATTAAGATCAAAGATACATTAGGCAAAAGCAGATGCCATGCTCTCCACTGAAGCAGATCTTTGAAGAGAGGTTTCTTACAGCAGCTGTGTTTAGTGATTGCATTCCCATTTCATCATTATGCTGACATTAGTGCATTTGCAGCAGCCTTCCTAGTATACAAATAATCAAACACATCCCTGGCTTGCATTTCAGGTGCTTTTTTCATGCTTATGTATGGGAATGTAAGATATTCCTTAGAATTATGAGAGATTCTCAGTTCTAACTAAAGTCACAATGATAGAGAACCTCAGGAAATGCTAATGCATTTCAGACACTGCTTGCTGGCTATGGTCCCTGAGCATGGTGACAGCTCTTATTCTGATATTTCCCATCCTCAAAAGTCTGTCAAACCCAATTACAAACTGCATTCAGGTAACCTCTGCCCTTTGCAGTAGCAGCTTGCTGTGGACATATTAACTTACTTTCTTCCTGGTACAAAGAATCCTTCTGTGTCTATTGTCTGTTCCCTTCCCCATACATAGACAGGCATGTACATACACAAATCTCCTAGAACAAAGAAGGCTACCTGCTTGCTTTGTTATGTGTGTAAATATTTCATTATGTCTTTTTTTTTTTTTTTTAATGTAGTGTTTTGATTAGGTAAAACTGGTTATAATATATTCTCCCTTGCTGTCCTCCATTCAATGATTATCTGTTTTTAAGATGTGTTCAAGCAACCTATCAGGTTGTATGAGGTTTCCTAAAAGGAGACAAATAATTTAGATGTCTACATTATAATGCTCTTTTCCACATTTTCTGGTTCTATTTCCAGTATGCTCGTGGTAATTCTTTGAAGGAAAATCCATTGAAGGGTACTTAACATGAAGAAATTTCTTTTAACTCAAGAGGTTTCTGTACCCTGAGTTGGAATATGTTGGAAACTGGGAAACTGGATGGTAGAAATAAAATGGATGCATTAATATATAAAATACTGTTCCCTGTTTGAAGTGTCTACTTACAGATGAGCTGCTAGGAGGCAACTAAATGAGTATTTGCAAGGGCAAAGTGTATTAGTGATGGGAAAAACTATCTGTGATGGAAAAAAATTTTGATCCATGGACAATAAACAATAGACATGTCTTTACTGTCTTAAAACCCCATGGATGTGACTGCTAAACAAGATCATTTAATTGTTTAACTATATATAATATAATCACTGAATTTTAAGGCATAACTGAAAGCTAAAGATTAGAATCACAGAATCATAGAATGGTAAGGTTGGAAGGGACCTCAAGGATCAGCTAGTTCCAATTCCCCTCCATAGGCAGGGACACCTCCCACTAGTACAGGTCACTCAAGGCCTCGTCCAACCTGGCCTAGAACACCTCCAGGGAGGGAGCAGACACAATCTCCCTGGGCAACCTGTTCCAGTATCTCACCAGCCTCACTGTAAAGAACTTCCTCCTAACATCCAGTCTAAATCTCCCCTCTGCCAGTTTAAACTCATTGCCCCTTGTCCTGTCATTGCAAGACCTTGTAAATAATCTCTCCCCAGCCTTTCTGTAAGCCCCCTTCAGATACTGGAAGGCTACTCTAAGGTCTCCTTGAAGCCTTCTCTTCTCCAGGCTGAAGAGCCCCAACTCTTGTAGCCTGTCCTCATAGGAGAGCTGCTCCATCCCTCTGATCATCTTCGTGGTTCTCCTCTGGACCAGCTCCAACACATCAATGTCCTTCATGTGCAAGGAAGGAAACAAGCAGTGAAACAGACCTCTGCCCATGCTGTGAAACCGGGCTGTGTGCCACTGAAACCACAAAGGACATTGTTGAGTGGAGGGAATGTCATTGGGTAGGTGATGAAGTAGAGGGAGGATGAAATCATAACCCTCAGGGGTACAAGATGACCACCCTTCTTTATAAGCACAAATGCAGCTTTTAGGGGTTTGCTTTGCTGGTCTCCTGACATGTACTGGCCTTACATGACAGGATGCATAAGGTGTATAACTGACCTGGAGCTGTGATGTGGCACGGCAACCAATTTCAATCAATGCTGTCATTACGAGGATGCTCGCTAAGTGTTGCTGTGTGACCGTTTGGGAGTTCCTCGCCCCCCTACACTTTGTAAAATGACCCAGACTAGAACTCAGCCAGCTGGAAGTTAAAGAATGAAGCTATATTTACAGCTTAGCACAATATACAAGCAGATATATACACTATATACAGTAATATTTACAGAAATATACAAGGTAAAGGTAATACAGAAACACAACACCCCTCCCAGAAATCAGAGACCCCAGGAGGGGCTCCCAACCACCCTTCCACCTTCTCCCCACCCCTCTACCTTACCCCAAGGTCTGCCTTACGTGCAAGGTGAATTTTTGAGGATCGGCCAGGGGGGATTAGAGGAAAAGTGGTTAGTGAGGTTACTCAGCAGAGAGAAGAAGCCAGAAGCTAGACTGCCCGAGACGCTGTGCCCCAGAGACTGACTGCCAGCTCGAGACACTGTGTTATCTATGTTTTGGGTATTTTTTCTTAAACATCTCAGCCAGCCTATGAGTGAAGTAGACATCAGCATTGTTTTTCCTTTCACAGCCTATAGTATAATTCTATTAAAATATTCCAATTAGCCTCAAACCAGCACATGCTGCTTTGCTGTCTCAGAGTCTGGATTATGCTCCATGGTGTGCTACTGCTACCACATCTATTGGGGTCGATGGCGTCTGTCTAAGTATTATGCTTTTGCTGTGCTAGGTAACAAACTGCTTTTGCTATTACAGTTCATAAGTTACTGTTAAAATATCTATTAGTGTATATATATTTTTTCCACTGCACCTCATTCTTTCCGAACCTTAACTGTAACACAAAGGTACTTGTATGTGTTTGAATTCTGCAATGAATTAAACACAATGTTTACGATGTGAAATGCTTCTACAGACTTATTAAATGGATATAATTCCTTGCTTTGAAGTTCAATACTTCAGTATGAAACTATGGATATACCAAGTTATGGTATTGTACAATCATAGTTAAGATGTTCAAGCTCTTTTTCAGACAGACTGAGAATTCAGAGTGGAAACTATAGGAACATGGAACTAAATTCAGTCTGTTAATGTGAATGGCCTTCAGTTCTGTGTGTTTTGTAGATAACACAAGGTGTACTAACAGTCATCACAGTATCACAGTACCAC
>WBNM01001262.1:0-14411 GCA_013399055.1 Ramphastos sulfuratus | reverse complement strand
CTGTGTGCCACCATCCAGCCAATTCCTTATCCAGCAGTGCTCCACCCATCCAGTCCATGTTTTTCCAGCTTGGTGACCAGGATGCCATGTGGGACAGAGTCAAATGCCTTACTCAGGTCCAGGTAGCTGCCATCAGTTGCCCTTCCCTTGTCCACTGTCACTGAATTTTCGTTTGAAATTTTCTATTAAATAATGAGAGCAAAAACCTGCTCTCTTGGAACAGAAACTGTTTAGGTATTTAGGATTGTAAAGGTTCATCATGGTAAATAAAGATCTCAATCTTTGTCTTTTTCTGGCTTGGAACAAGGACTTAAACATAATTGCCTCACTTTTCAGAGGCCAACACAGCATAATTTGTCATTTGTCTCTCTTGTTAAGTTATTCTTCACCCATCTTTTGAAAGGATAAGCAGACCTAAGACATGTTTCCAGCACAGAAATGATGATTGCCTCTTTCTGTAAATGTTTGCATGAAATGAGATATGAAGTTAAGCTCAATATCTTTTTTCACCGGCCTCTTTAGTGCATCCTTTTACCTGAGAATGTGGCCTGACCTGATCTTCAGCCACCTCTATATGTCTTTGAATTGACTGAATTTTGTATTAGGCATTTAATGACACTTTGGAGGTGAAAACAGGTCGTAGCTCCTGATTTCTAAAGTTGGAGGTTTTAGTATGGATGTCAACATGGATGTTTAGACTTGCTGATATGGTAGGTAGGAGCTGATTGCAGCTTCAGCAGTTAAGTGAAAACACTTTCCATTGTATTTACTTGGGGAAAATGATGCCTCTCTGCTAACATCTGCATGTCAAAGACAAGGATGGGCTTATTTTCAGCTTTGCTTATTAGCAAAATCCTCAGGATCTGCTCTCTTCCTTGGGCTGATGGTCTGTAAATAGGCTCGGAGCTGAATCGGAGATTTTGTATCGTGGTGCCATTCATTAAGCAGTCTGAAGCAAGAGAAAAGGCTGAAGGTCTGACTTGCTTGGCAGGCAGCAAGGAAGAAATCCTGAGCTTGCACCTCTGCCATTCAGTTTAAAAATGTGGAAAGTATCTGATGAAATGGAACATTAGCCTTCCAGTATCTGAAGGGGCCTACGGGAAGGCTGGGGAGGGACTATTGACAAGGTCTTGCAATGCCAGGACAAGGGGCAATGGGTTTGAAGTGGCAGAGGGGAGATTTAGACTGGATGTTAGGAGGAAGTTGTTTGCAGTGAGGGTGGTGAGACACTGGCACAGGTTGCCCAGGGAGGTTGTGGCTGCCTCTTCCCTGGAGGTGTTGAAGGCCAGGTTGGAGGAGGCCTTGAGTGACCTGTGCTAGTGGGAGGTGTCCCTGCCTATGGCAGGGGGGTGGACCTAGATGATCCTTGAGGTCCCTTCCAACCTTACCATTCTATGATTCTGTAAGTCTATGATTATTCCTGCCTGTTTTAAATCTCTCTAAAACTTTTGCAGACTGACTTTCCACACCAAAATGTGAAGTTTCTATGTTCCTCTGGACATGTCCTGGAAGATGCCTGTTCCTCCATTAACTGAGCTGCAGCTCAGGTAACAGGACCTGCAGTTCTACCAGTTGTATTAATCTGAACTCTCAGACTACGTCGGATGGGAAATGAAAATAACAGAGCCAGAGTTACATATTTCATGGTAAAATCTGACATGAGGAAAATGTCCTTTTACCAATTCTAGCTGAAGAGAAAAGCATATTTTGCAGATGCAGAGGGCTTTTTGCTGAAACAATTCTTGTTCGTTTTTGATGAAGTGAAAAGATGGAGTCAAGTTCTGAAGCCATTTAAATGCCGAATGATTTCATAGTAGGTTTTTTGTTGCTGTTGTTGTTGTGGGTTTTTTTTTTTTTCCTATATGATCCATGGGCTGAACATTATGAAATGGAGATGCTGCAGTAAAACATTTACATTGTTTTTCCCACTTTTCTGGAGGTGGAGGCATGCTTCCTTGCTTTTAGAATATTGCAGTAGCTTTCACCAACCTGGCTATCCTCTCTTCTATCCAGCTACATAGAAAATAATCTATGTAATTTTTCATTACTCTTCTAATAGAAAAAGTGTTTTGGGGTTAAAGTAGTAAAATGATTAACAGCAAGTCTAGTCTTAGTGCCCAGCTCTGCAACATAATTCTTTACTGGTCCTTGGCAAGTTGCATTATCTGTCAGCCTCCTTCCCTGTTTTCATGGATAGAGGAGGATTGATGCTTCATCCTTTCTCATATTCTTCTTCTGGGAGAAGCTTACTCTGGAGAGTGTTTAAACATAACTTAGATGCCACTGTATCAGTAACTCAAGCACATATATCCAGCTTTACTTAGAAAGCATGGATACGTGTCATTTAATAATTTCCTGGACCAGGACTCAGTGTCTCACCACCCTCACTGGAAAGAACTTCCTCCTAACATCCAGTCTAAATCTCCCCTCTGCCAGTTCAAACCCATTGCCCCTTGTCCTGTCATTGCAAGACCTTGTCAATAGTCCCTCCCCAGCCTTCCTGTAGGCCTCCTTCAGACACTGGAAGGCTACTCTAAGGTCTCCTGGAAGCTTTCTCTTCTCCAGGCTGCAGAGCCCCAACTCTTGTAGCCTGTATGGCAGGGGGTTGGAACTAGATGATCCTTGAGGTCCCTTCCAACCTTACCATTCTGTGATTCTATGAAGGTTGCACAAGATAGAAAGCACTCTTGAGAGTGTGCCTGTGTTTGTACATTACGTAGACACACACACCAAGGAGGAGAACTCAGAAGCTGTAAGTGGTACACATGGTTGTAGAGGCTGTTCTGTACAAGGGTATTTGAATAATGACCATACAGTGAGAACATTTTGTTGTGGCCTGGCTCTCTTCAGAGCAAGGACTGTCCTTCGTGTGCATTTTGTTGTGACTGGCTCTCTTCAGAGCAAGGACTGTCCTTCGTGTGCATTTTGTTGTGGCTGTCTCGCTTCAGAGCAAGGACTGTCCTTCGTGTACATTTTGTTGTGACTGTCTCTCTTCAGAGCAAGGACTGTCCTTCGTGTACATTTTGTTGTGGCTGTCTCTCTTCAGAGCAAGGACTGTCCTTCGTGTACATTTTGTTGTGACTGTCTCTCTTCAGAGCAAGGACTGTCCTTCGTGTACATTTTGTTGTGACTGTCTCTCTTCAGAGCAAGGACTGTCCTTCGTGTACATTTTGTTGTGGCTGTCTCTCTTCAGAGCAAGGACTGTCCTTCGTGTACATTTTGTTGTGCCCTGGCTCTCTTCAGAGCAAGGACTGTCCTTTGTGTCTGCACAAATGCTTTCACACATCAGTGCCACTCTTCAGACTGTTCCCTTGGACCCACACCAGTTCTGCTACCAGAATGTGTCTGGAGGATGAGCTGAAGTTGCTGTTTCTCACACTAAAGGATTCATTCATGGTCTGTTTCTTTAATTTCAGCATTATTCTACCAGGGCTATATGTGAAACTCCTTCAAATGGGAAAGGCTTTGGCTCACTGTCCTGCAATGGACGAGTCAGCAGCTACTGTCAAGGTGGCTGAGAAGCTTCTTAGATGTTTCCATCTTGCTAAGCTAATTGTAGGCAGAGCAGCCCAGTTAAGAGTCAGCTCTGGTCTGATCTCTTTGCCAGTCAGTGGTGACCATGAGTGCTGTGAGCAGTGTCATCATTCAACTAAAATCCTCACCGTGGTGGAAAAAGCTGTGCTGAAAAGAGATTTTTTTACTGTGCTTAGCCCTGAACTGTAAAATAAGTACATTTTGATTCATTCTGTATTAATTTATGAGTAGGATGATTTCCTTATTGGAAAACATGGCACAAAGAACAACCCTGGATGCAGTCCTGGCAGGCATTATTGTCATTATTGGCAGTTGGTGTGAAAGGAGGATACTTGATCTTTAGCAGAATTGGTCTGTTTATGATTAGAGTTGGTGGAAGGAAGGCTAGGCTGTAATTTCACTGAATTAATCCTGTGCTTGGAGATTAATTTAAAACTTTTTTTTTTTTTTTTTTTTTTTTTCCTAAGGGAGAGATTATCTGTTTGGTTTAACATTCAGTGGCATTTGCTCTAGGTCTGAATGGCTAAAATAATTTCATTTTTTCAGTCTGAAACTCATTTAGCATTTTAAATCTTCTTTCTTCCCCCTACACTCAGATAAGAGCTGGAGATTGTTTTAACTGTCTCATCGCCTATGAGCAGTTGCAGTGGGTTTAGTTTTAATCAAATTGTGTGTAAACAAAATGCTTGCTCTTAGTCATTTCTCCTGGATATTGATGAGCTAGCGTTCCTATAACTTTATAAGAAATATATTTACAAACTGAATGAATTGATAAACATGTATTTTTCATGAATACATTATTGGTAGGAGTCATTTGACTCTGTCCCACATGGCATCCTGGTCACCAAACTGGAAAAACATGGACTGGATGGGTGGAGCACTGCTGGGTAAGGAATTGGCCGGATGGTGGCACACAGAGAGTGGTGATCAAGGGCACAATGTCCACGTGGAGACCAGTGCCAAGTGACTCCCTCAGGGGTCAGTGCTGGCACCAGTGCTGNAAGTGGCAGAGGGGAGATTTAGACTGGATGTTAGGAGGAAGTTGTTTGCAGTGAGGGTGGTGAGACACTGGCACAGGTTGCCCAGGGAGGTTGTGGAGCACAGAATCACCCAACAAGATCACATTGGGTGATTCTGTGCTCCACAACCTCCCTGGAGGTGTTCAAGGCCAGGTTGGAGGAGGCCTTGAGTGACCTGTACTAGTGGGAGGTGTCCCTGCCTATGGCAGGGGGTTGGAACTGGATGATCCTTGAGGTCCCTTCCAACCTTACCATTCTATGATTCTATGTGTGCATAGTGAGGATTAGAATTATCCAAAGAGCAAAAGATTTCACGAGAAAAATCTGCTAATATGTAGATTTTACACAGAAAAAACCTCTGTAACCAACTGTCTATCCTTTCTGGGAAAAAAAAATAAGTAGTTGTATTTTAAAAATTCTAAGTTATGGTTGGTACATCTGTGTTTGCTTTAGGGACTCTGTGTGTTGAATCTGGTTTGGATCAACTCTGTGCTGCTAGGCATCCTCTGGAAGACAATGCCCAAGTCTACTTTGTTTATCTGACTGAAAATCATCCACTCCCCCCAAATGGTTAGAGAAGTACTGAGGCTTCCCTTTATTTTTTTGTCTGCATCATTTTCCACATGAATTAATTGGTGTTTCTTTCCCAGTGTAAACTGTGTGTGATTGATCCTCCCGTGTTACTAAAAATTAAAGCATGATGGCACTAACTTTAATTGCAGTTCCATTTGTAGATCGAGCTGTTCTCTCCTTATGTCCCATGAGACCAAGATGTGGCATCAACTGTGAAGCCAGTTTCCATCTGACATTTAAAACAAGGCAGGAGATTAAATGTGTGCATATTCATATGCTTAGAAAGGAACAAAAGAGCTCCTCTCAGAGCTGGAATGAATTTCTTCATATTTTTTCTCCCCAGTCTCATGTACCACATACAAAATGTTTTTATTCTAGGTGAGCAGCTATGTGAAAGGGTGTGTTGGATGACTTGAATCAGGTTTAAGGACAAATGGAGGCATGCCTGACATCTATTTCCAAGGCTGTTTTGGGAGACAGGGCAACTCTATTCAGCAGCTGAGTTTTGTGTTCATGCTGAGAGGCAGCAACATGCTAATGGACCACAAAATAGAATCATAGAATGGTAAGGTTGGAAGGGGCCTCAAGGATCATCTAGTTCCAACACTAGTGGGACACGTCCCACTAGTACAGGTCACTCAAGGCCTCCTCCAACCTGGCCTTGAACACCTCCAGGGAGGTTGTGGAGCACAGAATCACCCAACGTGATCTTGTTGGGTGATTCTGTGCTCCACAACCTCCCTGGGAAACCTGTGCCAGTGTCTCACCACCCTCACTGGAAAGGACTTCCTCCTAACATCCAGTCTAAACTGCCCTGGGATGTCATTGACATAATCAGGCTTCATTTTTGTTAAGGACTTAAGCATATTCAGTAATGAATGTCAGTGGAATAATATATTTATTGTGACTGTGAACATGAAAGATTTTAATGTGTTTCATGGAGCTACTGTGGCCAGAAACCCATGGAACAATATTGGTTCCTTTTCATATCATACCAAATGATCTTTAGAATGCAAAATTCAAAGTTAGTTTTATTTCACAGATGGCAGAACTTTAGTGAGCTGTCAGAAGCCTGCATGTACCTCTGTCGTGGTAGGGCTGGACAGGCCAGATTAGGCTTGTACATGTCCTGGCTTATGCAGACATGTTTTTCTGCTCTCTCTCCTTCTGTTTTGGGGAGAGCAACCGCGGGAAAAGGGACAAAGGACCTGGCGCCACTAAGTCTGGGGTCCGGGGTCTGTCCATCACCTGTGGTAAACAGGGTGCACAGGGTTACCTTGTGCAGGGCCCGTGATCTGCCCAAAAAGGGTAAAGCAAGCCTATGGCTTCACCCAATATGGCCAAATCTTGGCTAACTGCCATTTGATTGGCTATCTCGTGTCCAAAGGTCCAACTGATCTTCGGGCTGTGTTNATTAATATTAATAAATTATATATTAATATTTTTATAATATCGTCTCGCAGTACCTAATTACTCCCTCCCCAACAACCTCTAGCAAATTTTGTTATTGTTCTTGATGGATGAAGTATCAAATCTTTCTGGATTCTCTTCTGCTGTGGGGAAAAAGGGAAAGTAGCAGGATTGTTCACCTGCCAGTGTTGATGATGGCATAATATGAAGGTTAAAGCCTAGAGTTTTACTAGTTTGTAACAGCTTCTGTGCCAGCTGGAGACTGCCAGAAAGCCTTGTGCTCCTGTCAGTTCCCATCACTGTGTCTAGAGCTTTTTGGAAAGATGATGCTGAGAGCTTTCTGTGATTGGGGAGTCACCAGAAAAGGGGGACAGAGCTAATTTCTGGCCTTTCTGTGTGCCTTGAACGGCATTTAGGAAGTAAAGTGCTTGGCTTTATGTGCTGTAGTTGTATTAAGCTGCTCCTTGCCCTCAGATACTGTCAAAATACATATATCAGAGTTAAATTCCTTATGATTCTGATGTCTGTCCCTGAACACCCTGAAAATGTCATTGCACTGTGACTTGTGTAAAGTGTGAGTCAGAAGTCTCCTGGGTAACTCTCTCTGCCTTTGCTGCTAATGATTTTTATGGTAATACCCTCACTTGGAGATGGCAGATGTGCAGAAAGACTGAGTCTCTTTCCTAGGTAACAAACAGGCTACAGCTAACTAGAAAGAGATGGAGATGTGCAGGGAAGGTGTATGGTGCATGGACTGAGCAGGCAGGCTGATGATAGATGTGTGCTGATGCTGATTCCCACTCTTCATTGGCATTGCTTGAATAAATATGAATTCTTTAAACATCTGAGTATTCAGACCTGAAGAAACCAAATGGTGTGTGTGGTCTGGAAACACATCCCTCCTTCCCTGCTTTGTGGTTGAAAGTCTTCCTTTGCACAATGTCCTCTGAGGCTTTCAGATACTTGCAACTTGTGCCATGTGCTGGCGCTCCAAAGTGACTCTGTGGCAGGTGTGAGCTCAAGTCTGTGTTTTGTGCCTGTTGTATAGGCATGCAGGTGGGAGGAGAGGACTTTGGGGTAGCAGCTACTCACTCTGGCCCTGATCCTGTGGTGGGGATCAAGGCCATTGCTCTGCATGAATGTACCAGCAGGCTCTGGACCCAAGAAAAGGAGGCAAAATGCAGTAAAGAAGATACAGTACTTTCAGCTCCTTGCATACCTGCAACTTTAATGTCAGGACCCCAGGATGGATAAAAGTGCTGATGGAGTTGCAGGCAAATGACATTTTTGCAAAGTTAAAGTATAATTCTCCAGGTAGGAGCAGGCAGATTTTCACTGGTGCTGGATCAGGCTTTGGTGAAGGGTTCAGCCTGCTCACCACTGAATGCTGTACTCACTGACCATTGGATGAGCCCCTAGTTAATTTTCCTCTTTATACCACTTTTTTTTTGGAAGAAATCAAGCAGTGCAGAGTGGGACAGTCACATTCTGGTTGACTCTATGCCCATGCCTTAGCTATACCAGACCCATGTGTGGAGCTGTCCCCAGGGGCTGCTCTGTCATTGCTGGAGGTTACAAAGGGACTGCCCTGTCAAAACCCTTCATGAAAACAGATCAAAAAGGCACAAGTGTATGCATAATACATGCTTATAACATGGGATTGGAAAATTTAGTATTCACAACATTTGAGGGGATAGAAAGGGGACACTTCCCCCCTGCTTTATAAGCTTTATCTGAGCACTGGGAACAGCTTGACCTTGGAGTCACTTTAAGTTCCTCAGTATGGAAATATTTGTTGTGTTTCAGCAGACTGTCTCCTGTAGCTCAGGACTTGCCCTTGTACAGTTCTCCTCCTTTATCTCCCCTGAGCCTCAGCTGTGCTCCAGGAAAGAAGTTTTAATGTGAGGAAAATGTGTTTCCAATCCTTTGGTTGCAGAGACAACTTTTAAAATACAAACTAGTAAAGCCTGTGTGAGTTTCCAAGCATCCTGGTTATATCTAAAATGAAGAAATAACCAAGCTGGATTTGAACTATGTAGCTTGCATATAACAAGGACAGTGTGCTGAATTAAAGTGGCTAATTAGCTGTGATGAAAAGCTGGTATGTGGGGCTGGGTTGATGCAATTACCTTCCTTCTGGACTAGCTTGCTCCAAGAAGCCTCCAGGATCTCTCTGTCGCACTGCACCATAGTGAGCAGATGTGTCTCCAGCAATGAAAGGTTGTACAGCTGTAAGCTGCCATTGCTAATCTTACTGAGATGCTGTCTGAGATGGCATCCTGGCTCCTTTTCAGGTTATGACCCTGGTGTGCTCAAGGCTGCTTCCTCATTGCACACTATTGCTCCAATTTCCACAGAAAGGAAAGTCAAGCAAGTTCCAACAGGACCCCTCCTGAGCAATCAAGATTCTGGAGCATTCTCTCTCTTTTTTTTTTTTTTATAGGTAATTAAGTCCAGCCTTAGGGAGCAAGGATGGGATTCATCTTTAACCAAAAGTGTTGGAAAGTTAGCTATCAGTGCTGAACTGGTTGTGTAGGATGCCTCAAATGGAGAGAGGCAGGTACTTCCTGTGGATGCTTTATTCTGGAATAGATGAGATGAATCCTACTCTGGAGATTCATACTCTGTTTCTGTTCACTGACTACAGAGAAGAAGCCTGAATGATTGCACTGAAGTTCATGCCAGTCTTTTAGACAGTTCAGTAAGGTGCATCTTCTGGTATTTGAAGCTGCATGTAAGCCACATGCTAGAACATTTGTCGTTCGTGCCACAGTAGAAGAGGCATATTCCTAATCAGAGGATATGAACTGCCTAGTGTAAATAACAGCTGCTTTGGAGTGATGATAAGGTGGTATGTGGGCATAAACCATTTAAGAAGACAAACTCAAAAGTCCCACAAAGCCAACTCAATCTATGAATCTAGCTGGAGCAATTGCACGAGGAGCTAAAGCCAGCATCTCACTAGATCCAAGTTAGCAGGACACATTTTATGGGCACTATCCTAGGGAAGATGAGTCTTTCAAACCATATATATCACCAATGCCTTTTGATTTAATTTCCAACAGATAGCACCAGTGATTAATCTGACCTTTTCTTTTTTTTTTTTTTTTTTAGTGATTGAATATGTGAATCAAAGAGGACCTTAAAATGTTTCCTTTTCACTCAGAAAGTTCAGTATAGTTGTAATGCATGCAGTACATGCTGATTTTGTCACCACAGCTCATTTGTGAGAAGTGTTGTTGAAGAGTTGAGTTCAACTTGAGACCAAGCCAATTAAAACCCCTTTATTCACAACACCAAAGAACAAAAGGGAAAGAAGAGGAGAAGAGAGCTTTTCTTGGTCAGTTTTTGCAGATTAAAGTTGTGTTAAATCTATTAGTTCAAAGAGAGTGTTATAAAGTGTATTTTCCTGAGCAGCTTGATTAAAGAGCACCTCTCCTATGAAGACAGGCTGAGAGAGCTGGGATTGTTCAGCCTGGGGAAGAGAAGGCTGTGGGGAGACCTTCTAGCAGGCTTCCAGTATTTGAATGGGGGTACAGGAGAGCTAGAGAGGGACTCTGCCTCTTATTCTGTCACTTGTTTCTAGGGAGAACATCACCCACCTCACTCCATCTTCCTCTCAGGGACTTGTAGAGAGAGAAAAGGTCTACCCTTAACCTCCTTTTCTCCAGGTTAAACTGCACTTCACCAAAGCTGTTCTCCAGATCCTTTACCAACCTTCTTGTCCTCTGGACATGCTGCAGGGCATCAATGTCTTTTTTGTAGCGAGTGGCCCAGAAATGAGCGCAGTACTCAAGGTACAGCCTCATCAATACAGGGGGACAGTCACTGCTCTGGTCCTGCTGGTCACATTATTCCTGATCCAGACCAGGATGCTCTTTGCCTTCTTGACCACCTGGGCAATCATTGTCTCCATGTTCAGCTGGCTGTTGGTCAACCTCCAGGTCTTTCTCTACTGGGCAGTTTCCAGGCACTCTGCCCCAAGCCTGGAGCATCACATGGGATTGTTGTGACCCAAGTGTAGGACCCAGCACTTGGTCTTGTTCAGCCTTGTACAGTTGGCCTCAGCCCACTGAGTCAGCTTGTTCAGGTCCCTCTGTAGAGCCTTGATGGAATCTTTAATCCGTATGGAACACAGGACCTTGAGGAATTAAAACACTGTTAGTCCTCATCTAGTGATTTCACATTTTCATTGACCTTACTCCTGAAGACTGCTAAATGCTGTTCTCTGAAAGGCAGAGCCTTAAACCACAAGCACTCACTGGATATTTGCATGTGGGATTGGTGGGTGGGTCTTAGAACTTGTGTGCAGCCCTCTCTGAGCAGAATATAGATTGCTGTTATTAACAGAGGCAGCTTCCATGTATTTAAATGTCTGGAATGCCTCACAGATAACTTCTTATGATCATTTTGGTGAGCAGCAGCCACTGTGTTTAGTGAGATGGGCCAGTGATATGGGTAATTCAGTGCTTATTCACCAAAAGGGGAAAGATAAAAATCTGCAGCATAATGGGTAATGAATGTGTCTGACTTCAGTGACTACAAGAGGTGGATGGTGAATCATCTTCCTGCCAGGCAGAACATTGCTTTTTCTCCTCAATACTTTTTGACATTTCTTGTACTGAAGAATACATTAATCTATTGTTTTTATGCAGTTTGGCTTTAACAGCAGCAAGCAAGTTATGCTGAACAAATCAGTCTTACCTCATGTCTGTTCTCAAGGAGTTTATTATTCTTTCAGATTATGATGCAGGCTATTAATTGTCACAATACTAAGGGCACAGTTCTGCCTACATTCACTTACATTGTTATTTTGTGTTGTTTTAAAGAAGTGACTGATTGCAAAAGACAGGCAAAATATTGGGCCCTCAGTATTGCCTTGGAAACTACAGAGCTTCACCTTCTTATTTCAGGGCTAGGAATAGGAACACATTACTTCTCTCCTGGCAGCTTATGAATTCTTTCAAGGTAAACAGTTCCAATTTCTTACTTCTCTTGCTGACTGCTGGTTTTGCTTTCCATCTCCAGAGGAGACTGTTATGATGAGGTGATCTGTCCCTCAGCAAAACACAAGCTGTTCACTTATCCCAGACAATTTCATATCAAAGCCATAACTTCTTGTTTGAGTTATGACAAGTTTTTAGGATATGTCATGCAGTAAATATTCTCTTGGTCTGTGTTCTTGCTGTCTCCCAAACTTATCCTTTCTCTGTCTTCAGGAGATCCATTTTTCAGTCTCTTCCTGTGTACTTCTCCAGTGTAGTTCACAGTGGTATATGTGGTACATGGCTGTGGTTGACTCTGTTGTTGTGTAACCTGACTGCCAGTCTGAACACCATGCTACCTGGCTCTGGACAGGACTGTGGTGTGGATTGTGTCACACACACACAGTGGCAGCATTTATAAAATATTGTCTTGCTTAATAATGTAAAACTTAGTGCAGTTGTTTCAGCCTCACTATTTGGTGCAGATAGCTGTGTAATTGGCTTATTAATCTTTTCTTATCCAGGATAGTCTTTATAGTATAAGGAATCAGAACTCCTAATGAGGGCCCACAAGACAGCACAGAGTTTAAAAGCAAAGGAGAGCAAGTTTTGTTTTTCCCTGCCATACTTCCAACCTGCCAAAAATAAACACATATATAATATATTTATTCATCTGCTTCTCTTGATCATCTCCAAAGACATGTCAGTCTCACACTTCTGAGATGGAATCTGACCTGCTGGTAAACTGCTGTGGAAGTTGTCAGAGTGAAGAAGAGAACAGATGCTGTTTTAATACATAGTACAGGGGTAGGACAGGAACTCACTGGAGCCATCCATGCTGCAGGGCCTAACTGGGGATGCTGGTTTTGGCTGGGGTACCTTTCATTTGCTGGTGTGGGGCTATGTTTTGAGTTTGTGCTGGAAACAGTGTTGATCACCCAGGGATGGCTTAGTTGCTGCTGAGCAGAGCTGACACAGAATCAAAGCCTTTTCTTCACCTTCCACCACCACACCAGTGAGCAGGCTCAGGTGCAGAAGAAGTTGGGAGGGCACACAGTTGGGACAGCTGACCCCAAGTGATCAAAGGCATATTCCAGACTCTATGTTGTCATGCTCAACATACAGAACTGGGGGAAGAAGAAGGAAGAGAGGGATATGTTCAGATTGATGGCATTTGTCTTCCCAAGTAACTGTTAAATGTGATGGAGTCCAACTGTCCTGGAGCTGGCAGAACACCTGGTTGTGAGTGAATTCCTTGGTTTGCTTTGCTTGTGCATACTGGCTTTTGCTTTGCCTATTGAACTATCTTTATGTCAGCCCATGAGTTTCTTCACTTTTCCCCTTCCAGATCTCTCCTCCACCCCACCATGGACAAATGAGTGAGTGAGTGGCTGTGTGGGGCTGAGTTGCTGGCTGGGGTGAAAGCATGACACCTTTACTACCACCTTAAATCCCTTCTGTGCCAGTTCTTGATGCAACTTAAAGGTACGAGACCACTTGACTTTCAAAGTGTCCCTGGAGAACAGAACTCTCACCAAAAGGCTGCTTTGGTTTGGGACTAAAAAAAAAAAAAAAAAAAAGCTGTCAACTTAGTGAGAAATTGCTTATAGACAGATTTTTTTCTAAAGCAAATAGATATTTATTGATCATTGCTTTTACAGGAGGAAAAAGACTTTGTGTACAGACTTCACAAAAGGCCTTTCAACAGGAGATCAGGGAAAGTAGCTGTGTTGCTCTCTGGAATACAAACTGATTTGCCTTGCTTCTTTGCCTAAAACCAGTATGCAGTCCTTGCCTTTTAACTTCCTTCACTTGGAGAAGTCTGCATTCAGAGTCACACATGCCTCTCAAAGCTTCTTACAACCAAGAATATATACTAAGCCCTTTGAACAAATGGAAGTTGAGATCCAGAAGGCTGGAGGTATATCAGATCTTGGCTAATAACCTTCTAGCCAGTTCAAAGTCCTTGCTGAGATTGTGTAAGGCAGAAATGTGTCCTAGTGGTGCTGAGTCAGCTGCACTATGTGGATATTACAGAACTTGTATCACCTGCAAGGTTAATCTAGCAGTGCTCAAGGCCATAGTAGTCTTGCTTTTATCTTGTCAACCTAGAAAACAGGTCTGGTAAAGACCCATTTGGTATTCATTCCTTGGCAGCACAGCTATCTGTTTTAGCTGCCCACTTTAAAATATAGACCAAAGCATTCCTTGTACCAACATTAGCTGTGATGAGATCATTGCACATAATCACTGTTCTATTGTGATTTTTGCATAATCTATTCTACCAATTTATATTACAATTAAATGATTGGTTGGGGGGGCCTGAAATTTAGAGAGTGATGCTTTTCTTCTCTCTATCCTTCTGCTCCTGCCCAGGACATGATTAGTTTCTTTCCAATTCCTTCTTGGCATCCACACTTAGATTATTCCTCTTCCTTTCATGCTGATATATGTTTTTTGTTTCTTCTTGACCTTCAGAAAAACTCTTTTAAGGTGATTGAGCCTAAAGCAAACTAAGCATGAGGATATGTCCTGAATGAGCAGGAGGGATGGAGAGGGGTGGAAGGAGAAGGAAGGCTGGCAGAAAAGCTCAATACATAGAATCATAGAATGGTAAGGTTGGAAGGGACCTCAAGGATCATCTAGTTCCAACCCCCCAATACATTTCTTAACTTTTCTTTCACAAATTATTTTTAAACTTTACCAAAAGGAAACCAAGTACTTTGGACAGGGAGCACTACTCTCTTCATTCCCATTTTTTTTTCTTGAGTGACCTCAATGAGCTGTTTTATTCAGTTGTACTTTTGCAGCCTTATCTCTTTGGAGTCTTAAAGATCATTGCTTTACATAATGAATGTAATGAATTTATATTGTATAGAATCATAGAATG
>WBNM01001259.1:0-51754 GCA_013399055.1 Ramphastos sulfuratus | reverse complement strand
ACTGTGATACTGTGAAATCATCTGCGATAAGATAATTATTCTTTTCTGGACTTGCTAGCTCTTAGAGGTATGCTAGTTTCACTTTAGGATATTGTACCTAAAAGAATGTGGAGAAATATTGCAGGATCAAAAAATATAATCGGTCAAAGAAAATCTTAATACCAAATAGAAATAAGAAACTTGCACACTGTATAAGTATGTCAGATGTTATAAAGATTATAGCAACCCTAGCCATTAGTTACAAGACCTGAGAAAGAAACAGAGGCCAGCCTTAAAAGTAACAGGGAAAGTTTAGTATAAATATTAGGGACCTCTTGTAATGATACAAGAGTTGGAATTAGATGATCTTTGAGGTCCATTCCAGCCTAAACCATTCTATGATTCTATGTTAACAAGCAGACAGTAAGACGGACTACTAAAGAAAATATCGGAGTCACAGTTATGAGCAACAGACTGGACATCTGTTCATCTTATGGGGCTTAAAAATAATTTGTTCTGCTTTGCCATAACCACAGAGAGATAGCCACATAACCTCTCCACCTTGACAATGGTAGACAAAATTGCCTTCTCTGGAGCTCCTCCACTAAGAGAAGTCTTTCATAAAACATTAGGTTCCCCTGTAGGAAGGAAAAATAAAACAAAACAAAACATTTTTTTGAAAGGCAAATAAACAAACAACACATAACCCAAACCACAACACACACAAAAAAAAAGTTGCATTGTACTACCATCTGCACAGAAGTCCGCCCCCAAGCAGAGCAATGCCAGGTTTCAGTAAGACCTTTCAAAGCCAAAACACAAAGCAGTATAAATATACTGACAACTTTACACACAGCTTTCTTTGGAATACACTAGGAAAGCATTCTCTTACACCAAAGAGCACTTCAAAAGGCACTCACAAGTGAAAAGCAGTCACCACTAGGTAAGAACACTACATTAACACCTTTATAATCTTCAGGCCTTCTCTCCTGCTACATGAGAGTATTCCCGTACAAGATAAAGCACAATGCTACCCTGTTGCAGCTGAATACATTTATTCAGAAAGAGTAAGTGCCCCTCATTTAGGCAGAACTGCTGCAATTCTGAAGCTCAGTTCATTAAGCTACATTGTTTTATCTGACAACTGGGCAACTGCCTACAGCAGTGAAGAGGGAATCTCCCATGTAATACAATTTCTAAAGTCTGGAATATATTATGCATGCCACATCTTCTCCCCAAAACCAATGTTTCTACTGTTTTTTAACTTCCACCCACGGCTTCCAAACAAGTCAAAGCTCATTAGTATCAATTTCCTTGGTTTTGTCCAGATTTTTAACCAGCAAACCAACCAAGTTATCTGCAATCTAGCTTCATATCTAGAACTAGATGTTTCCGTTTTTGAAAAGAGTGATTTAGGTCTACCTTGAATGCACCCTGATTTCCCTGAATTTCTTACTGATTTCTATTACTGTATTTCAACTCTAACTATTTATATTGGTGTAATGCAAGATATCTAATCTTGTTTATTTGCTCTGTACTTCTGGCAAGATGTTGTTTTTCATATTGTTGAGAATTAGAAGACGAAATGCTTTAGGTCATCTTCAGACCACGCACAGCATGGCAGTGGCATCGACGAGCTCTGTGGTCGTGCAGTGTTTCTTAGAGGAAAACAGGGGGTTTCCAGAGACAGGGAGTCCTAGAGAAAAACAGGAGAGACCTGACACGAGTCAGCATCTCTCATGCAAGAACTGGGAAAAATTGTCTACAAAACAAGTTGTAGAAATAGAACACGTACAGTTCCTCTCACTGGAGCAGTTGGATCACCACGGCAGTTCACAGAATCCGACTAGATGCTCCCCGTTGTCACCACTAGATATTTTATTGCTAGCACAAGCTCAGTTCTAAAGGTGAATTAGTTAATTCTGCTGGGAAAGCCAGTTTACAAAACAATTGCTCCAAAGGGTGAGCCATCTGGCCACTGGTACTAGGAAAGAAAACTACAAAGTAGACAGAAACCACTTTCTTTGCTAAGTATGACTAACTTTACATAGGTAAAAGGAAAATTAAGAAGGAGACTACAATTAATGTCTCTCCTTTATCCCATTTCCCTCATTTTCACTTAGCCTTTCTCTTCTTTGCCTCTTAATTTCTTATTCTCCTTTTTACTTGTTGCCTTTTCCCAGTGTCCTGGAAGAGTTTGGTCTTCAACAGGAAATAAAAACTTCACTGAAAGTTTATTCTAAGTTATCGAATTTTCTACCTTGGTGTCTTTTGCTCACACTGTCAAGTTTCTCCCAGTGTAAACAAGTGCCACTTCTGTGTGAAATTGGAGCATAAGAGATACATTTCTCTCCTGTGAGCCAGCAGTTTCACACCTAAGGTGGGGAGGGCTACAGTGGGACAACCACAAGCAGCCTTTGTAAGAATAAATACTGCCTCTTTAATGCTGCTATGGTTTCATTTGGCATAACGTGAGGGAGGCAGCGTTTCATGGAAGAAAGACCTGACTATCCTTGAACCCAGATCCTTTGTTGGGAGAAAGCAAGACATGGCAGCTGCCCCTTATTTCAGTTGTAATTCTGACCTGCTCTTTGTCTTGAAACACAGAGGAGACTGGAAATTGGGTAGCAGTAGCACCTTGGACCAGGGACTAGAGATGATTATCCTTCATAGTTATCCATCTCATTTATTCTTTTTTGAGTAAATAAATAAATAAACTATCAGCATCTTTGAAAACTATTCCAAATAAAGTGCTCTAAATGTCTACTACAGAATTCTGAAAATACAGAGAGCAAGAACACCTTACAGAAGTAAATTTACCCTGATGTACAGTGCAAATTTTTCTCTCCAGTGTAACTGGACTCACAATACAAAATAAGTATGCCTTGTAGTGAACATCTTATGAGGATTTAATCCCAGGCAGCTGCTGTGATTCTGAATTGTAAAAACAGACAGTCTTCGACTGATTCTCGCACTCCTTCTTCTGGCAGCATGTGGAAGTTTCGCTTAAACTTGTTAGAAATCACTGGGAGGCCTTGGGCCATCTAAAATAGCACTGCCTCCTAATCTCTTGGGTTTTAAAACCCAACAGGATCCCTCTGGAAGTATGGAGCCTGAGGCAGGTGCAAAGCAATGATGATTTTGCTTTAAAGCAACATCATTCTATTTTTTGTCATAAAATGCCAGCATTCATTATGCATTCAACCACTACAAGGGAAATGGCAAAGGGATGACTACCTGTGAACCTTAAGGGCATTAAGGAGCAATACAAATTTAACTGCCATTAAGCTCCCAGCAGCTCTTGTACCAAAAGAAATTGAAAGTTCCTCCACCAACTAGCTTTGTCTCCTCAAAGCCAGCACACAAAGCCACACATGCCTTATTTTGACTGAACCTGAAACAAAAAAAGAAAAATAAAACAGTTTTGGAAGACATGATGTTCCTAAGATGTTGTTTTCCATGCCTTCCAGGAGGTCACCAAACTATGTCTCTGCTCATTCTATTGACTTGTCTACCTTTAGAGAAACACTAAGGATGCCAGTTTCTAGGTCAGATGAAAGCACTTACAATCCTCATTTACTAAAGGTTGATTTAAGCTCTCTAGCTGCAATTCTCATATGGAATTCATTGTTTCATGAAATGGGAACGGTTCTTGACCATTGCTCACTACTTATGCTACATTTGAGGGCAATCAAGTCTGGGCCCAGTGCTGATGAGTCCCGAACTCTGCAGTCGTGCATCACAGTTCACAACGAGAAAGCAGGAACAAGGAAAGTACCTGGTTAGAATCAGCCTGTGCCACTACAAAGCAGACTCATCCACAAGCTGTTGCACACACAGTTCTTGCTCAGAGCAGTGGTCCCAGGTGGTTAAATGCCATTAAGCACACAAACGATGCTCTCATACAAGCCTGCCTAAATCTGTCGCCTCCTTGTTCATATTTTAAATAATTCCTCTTAAGTGTTTCCTCCAGCACCAACCCCTTACTCACAGAAGATTAATGTGTACTAATAGTGACTGCAAAAACTGATTCTACAAACTCCAATTCTGTGTTGAAGGTGAACTACGTAACACAGATAAGACGCAAATGTGGCCAAAACCAAGATAAACCAGGCAAGACCTCACCCAGGTACCAAGTTCCACAACAGTTACTACAAGAGGGATGGACAAGGATTACCATTGCATAGTGCTGCCACCTGTCACCAGGGGAAAAAAAAAAAAAATAAAAAAAAAAATCTTCCTGCAACTTTTCTGGAATCCCACTTAAGGAAGGAAAGAACAAAAACTTTTCATCAAGTTGATCTACTGTCAGGTCATCTGCTACACAAGTCTTTTATTTGAGCTCCAAGTTGGGCATTTCAACAGTTCTGTTCTTATATGACCTCTTTTTTCTGGCCATAAGAATCATTCTGACAAAGGTGGATGTTGCCTATTTCTGAGGCCACTTCAGTATCTCCCATTAAGTGCCCTAGGAAACAGATATCATGCAAGTATCTTCTGTCCAATTTTTCTGTATCCTCCACTGTCACACATTCATTTTTGTCTAAAAGCTTAGACATACTACAAAATATAATAAAGTAAAATTCTAAATGTGCAATGCTCTAAGATGCAGTTTAATCCTACTATGGGAGGTTATTATTCTCAGTAATTCAACTTATCAAATTTTGCCCTTGCCAGAGAACTGAATTGCAGCTTTTTTCTTTCTTGCCAAAGAGCAATTACAGCAAGGTTTTACTAATACAATTTAAGCTTACATGCCCCCTTTACATTTTTCATGCTGGGAATATCATATGTTTTGATAGCTTTGTATTATGCAGTTTTTCACGGCTGGAGATTTCAAACACTGTGATTGTCCTGCCTGGAATCACAGAGGGAGCTTTCCTTTAGAAATTCAGCTGCTGTGATTGTCCTGCCAGAACTCATATAGCTGTGTCCTGATGTGGAATGTCTCAAAATTTTACTGTGCTAAGAATTTAACTCATACGTTTAACTTGAAGGGAATATGGGAACACCAGCAGCGAACTATTTCACTGTGACTTGTCTGAGTTCACCTCACTTTGTATGGTTTGTGCCTATTAGTAGGCACCAAGGAACCTCCTTTCTGAAGAGGCACGTAACAACTCAGAGGAGACTCGGTTTGGTTTTCCAAGTAAGTTATTTCTTTGAAGTTCTCTTACAGCCTCTCAAGCTTCTGTTCCCTTCTCGGAGCAGCCAAGACGTTTGCCTGAGCAAAGATCTTGTGTACACAACTAAATGACATCTATCCTGCTCCTCTGACTGTAGGTGCCATCACACTGAGATATAAGGAGCACATCACAAGCAAGACAGATTCTAGAAAAAGTGTACCTGCATTAAGAGTCCTTTTGCAACAAGTCAACATGACGAGGCGCTTGAGACAACTCTCTCCTGCCAGTGCAGAGTGGCATTATACTAAACAGTTGCAATTGGTAGAATTTGATACAGGGCCTTTGCCACGGTGGACACAAAGAAGCAGAAGCCAAGAGAATAGCTGTCATTGTTGCAATATACACCAATTTCTGATTAATACAGGAAAGGAAACATTCTCTTGAAAGCAAGTAGATGTACTATTAGAAGACTCACTTTTCAATTCCTTGCATTTTGTAACTTAGACAGACATGTCATGTTGATGGCTCCTAAGAGAAATTTAAAAATAAAAAAAAAAAGAAAAGAAAATAAAAGAAAAAAAAAAGAGAGGTTGTGTATTGTGTCTAGCTACTCAGTTACATTGTGAAAAGGGAATGTGATTAATCCACACCATGGGATGCCTCTCTACTATCTGAACTTTGAAGACAGAGTGCTGATTTGAACTAGGTAGACTGAATTCCCATCCAGAAAAAACACCTGCCTCACAGGTACTAAATTGTGCTTTTGTACAGGCTGCTTCACCTAGAATCATAGAATGGTAAGGTTGGAAGGGACCTCAAGGATCATCCAGTTCCAACCCCCTGCCATAGGCAGGGACAACTCCCACTAGTACAGGTCACTCAAGGCCTTGTCCAACCTGGCCTTGGCTGTTATGTTTATCTTTATCCCTTTGAGAAATAATTCCCCTTTCTTTGGTGTTAATGATTGTATCATCTCCATTTCTTATGTGGGATAGATGCTGCTTCCTGATAATGAAGATACTAATCATACAATTACCAAAACTTCTGCTTCTGAGCTTTTAGAAAAGAATCTGGGGGCCTGTGCAGCAAGCATGCAAGAGGATGTGTATAAAGAGAATGATTCTCTTGTCTCTGCTCTTGCTTGCTTGGATTCTTATCCACCAACTGAATAACAATACCCAGATAGGATAATATCTAATAATTTCCCGCATGGACAAAGAAAGTTTGGGATGACTTTAGAAGGTATTACTATCTCAATTTTAATGATATGAGACTTAATTTAAAATCATCAACTTCAAAATATTCTTATGGTTTCCACTCTCAGCCCACGCAAACCTGCCAAAACAAAGTACTTTACAGACTAGAAAGAGCCATCAGTCAGCCACACACAACACATATCAAAGGCATCACAGTTTCAAAGGTATCATTAATACCAATACAGAAGAGAGTGCACTGCAGCTTTTAATCCCTCATCTGAGGGAAAACAGTAAGCACAGTACAGTATAATGCACATATCTGCTTTTTAATGACACAGCACAGTCATGGTAACTGAAAACATGAAGATTTTCCATTTCAGACAGACTCATTCCATGCATAGAACACAAAGCACACCTAACAAAGAAGCTGCAAAAGTTTATTCTGCAGGACAAAAGTTGTGCTGCAAGTCACAAGTAAAACAAATTTAAAGACAATCTTAAGTTACACTTATCAGCAGGAATCCTTCCCAGTTTTCAGTGCCCTTCCTCTAGGTCTTCTACAACGAGAGCTCAGACCATCATCTTTCACAAGGCCACGCATTCAGCTTCCCTGTATAGACAGCCTCTCAAGACGACTAGAGGGGTTAGCTTTTATATTCAAATCCAAACATCTAAGACAACATTCTGGAGCGATAGACACCTGAAGCTGGCTTCCTAGGCCTGGGCCCAGCCCCTGGGTACTGGAATGGGCAGTCATCAATGCCTCTTCTAGAAATTTGCTTTTTGGTCTTAGTTGTCCTATTGGTAACTACCCGCATTACTCACATGGTGTTGTGGTTGCAAGTACATTCACATAAAAATATTCTACAAAATTTATATTGTATATTGTCAACCTCATTACTTCTGCTGTTTGGTTTTTAGGGAAATTACATGCAACACCACAACCAGTAGAGACTGGAGTTACCATGCCAGCAGCAGGTCCCCACTTCCTTGTCTTCTTATAAAATTCAAAGCTGCAAACTCGGCTAGATTTTTTTTTTTTTTTAAACATAGCAAAACTTACATTTTATTTTCTGCATCTTCTTGTTTGAACATAGCTCTACCTGACAGCTGCTTGTTTTGCTTGGTGGCCTCTGAGTGCCACATTCCACAAGCATCTGGGGGTGTAGAACCTCAAGAGGCGCTTATGCATGGGGGAGATAAAGCTTGACAAGAGGATATAAAACATGAAAAATTTTGCAGTCTTTAAAGATGACTGCGGATGTGCAATTTTCATAATTTTAAAAGCATTTTTTTAACGATACTTTCCTTTCCCCTCAAAGATTTCTCCTTCCATTTTCAGAAAAGGTCATAAATCATGAAACAGACTTGAAACTCAAACCTGTTTCCTTTTATAGTTTATTCAAAGTAGTAACAGGTTTTCTGGCCTATAACCACAAGCTCATCTCACATCTTTTTTACAGAACAAGAAATATTGCCTGTTAAGGAAGTATTGTCAGTTTATTGAAAGTATACATGCACAAACAGGACATTTAAGTATGGAATAAGATAATCACTGCTGCTAGCTGTAGTCCTTTCAAATGCTAGGGTTTTGTCTAGGTCTTTTTTCCCCTCAAGCACACACAGAAACAAGTGGTAATGCTTTATCCTATTTAAACAGCAGTACTTTCAAGATTCCTTCAGCAATATTCTCCTCTGCAGATTTACTCATCTACAATGCAAATTCATGCAAATTCTAGCATCCTCAAGGGTCTGCCAGTTCTAGATGAGGTAATGTGTTTTTCTAAGCTGTGTTACACCAAGACTTTTGCTTTCAAGACACTCTTTAGCGTTTCCGGAATGTAAAGTTTAGGGTTTCCTGAGTAAATCTAAAAATGTGAAACTTAAGTAACAAACATATTTGCTAAGAAACTTCAGACCTCACTTCTACAGAATTTTATTTGCATTTTATTCACAAAAAATGCCTCTAACCGAAAAATGCAATTGAATGCCATCTATGTAGCTTCTAAGTATTCTACTGCAAGACAGGAAGCAGGCAATCTAATTTTATTTAGTTGGGGCATGCATGTCATGAGGTGCCTGCTAGGTGCTCTTCCACCCAAGCAATTTTACTCAGTAGTGAAAAACATCTGAAGAAGGACTTCCAAAAATGCCACCGTGGCTGAAATTAATCGAGCCCTTCTCTAAAGCACTTTATGTCATTCAGATTGGCAGTGCTACTAGAATGTCAGGAGGTTTAGAGAGAGACTGTGCATTGCGGGCATTGAAACTATCCTGCAGGGCAGGAAAAAAAAATAAAATAGTGTTCTTGTGAAGTAGTATCAGGATGCTGATACACTTAAGATTTGTAGTACTCTGTCACATCCACAGATGCATGCTGACCTTGAGNTGTGGCTGCTCCCTCCCTGGAGGTGTTCAAGGCCAGGTTGGACGAGGCCTTGAGTAACCTGTGCTAGTGGGAGGTGTCCCTGCCTATGGCAGGGGGTTGGAACTAGATGATCCTTGAGGTCTCCTTCCAACCTTACCATTCTATGATTCTATGATTCATAGGCAAAGAACTCACTGCACTGCTGTTTGTGTACATATGTGACTCAACTCAGTGTTAGTCAAAGAACACTTAGGCACAGCAGATTCAGGGTGTACCTACTGTTACATATAAGAATATGTGTGCTGTCAGCTCTGAACATTTCTTTTCAGTTGTTAAATGACAAGAACATAGCTCATCACTAAGCTTAATGATTGAGAGGGATTCTTCGCATTTTTCATGTAATGTACTTCCCAGCACTGTAGCAACACTACCCAGGACTGCTTCTTCAGTGGGAGCTTCTGGACAGAGCCACACACAGATCAATATGACCCAAGCAATTTATTGAATATATTGAATATGAGCATGCATTTATATACCCTTCCAACAGACTGTTCAGGCCAGTCCATTACAAAGCATTTGGTCCAAATCATTAAGGGAACAAGCTGTTGCCCCAAGCAGCTGGCCCAAATCACCAAGATGCAAACTATTGTGGCATTCTCTAATTGGTCCAAGTCATTAAGGCCCGAGCTGTGAGGGAACTAAGTGGTTGGCTCATCACTATTGGTTCAAAAATGCCCCTTCTTTTGCTTTGATCCCGGTGGTTGCTCATTCCTCCGGAGGCAACTTGCAGGTGGCATCCTCAGCCCTTTGGATAACCTTTTCACGTAGACTGTGAAACTTCAGCTTACAACTAGCCGTTAGCACAGCTTGGATTGCTCACATGTCCAGTTAATACAGAACGTTTCCCTACACAGCACCACACTGTGTACCTTCTTCTATAAAATCTGAGTAGAAATCTTTCTGGTTTACAGTGATGTATGATGCACTTCAGCCACAACAACCCTATGCAACGCTGCAGGCTTGGAGAAGAGTAGCTGGAAAGTTGCCCAGCAGAGAAAGACCTGGGGTTGTTGATCAACAGCCAGCTGAATATGAGCCAGCAGTGCGCAAGGTGGCCANTCGAATTGCATTAATCTCTAAAATTGTTTATAAAATTCATTTAAATTAATTTCATTGGATGTATATACATTCTGCAACAGTAGTTTTACCAACCGCATAGTAGAATCAGTGTGGGTTATATTGTAAATACGTTTGGAGAAATTTTTTTTGTTAATAAAATATTTAATATTTTATATCGGCCTCATTACAATTTACTTATAACCCAGATTCATAAAAACCCCTTACCACCACAGTGGCCAGGAAGGAAAACAGCATCCTGACCTATACCAGGAATAGGGTGACAAACAGGACCAGGGAAGTGATCATGCCCCTGTACTCTGCACTGGTGAGGCTGCACTTCAAATACTTTGTTCAGTTTGGGGAGTCTCACTACAAGAAAGACATTGAGGTGCTGGAGAGGACACAGAAAAGACCAACAGGGGAGAACAGGTCTTATTAGGAGTGGCTGAGGGAGCTGGGGTTGTTTGGTCTGTGGAGGAGGAGAAAGGGGAGAACTTATCACTGTCTACAACTAACTGAAATGAGATTGGAGCACAACAGCTGTTGCTCTGCTCTCCCTAGTAACAAGCGATAGGACCAGAAGAAATAGTCTCAGGTTGCACCAGAGGAGGTTTAGATTGGATATCAGAAGAAACTTCCTCACAGAAAGGGTTATCAAACACTGGAACAGACTGCCCAGGAAGGTGGTTGAATCTCAATGCCTGAAGGTGCTTAAAAGGTGCATAGATGTGGTGCTAAGGGAGATGGTTTACTGCCAGACTTAGTACAGTTACATATGGTTGAACACAATCTTAAAGGTCTTTTCCAACCAAAATGGTTCTATGATTGTGTATTAATTTCTGATCATGCAGAGACACCTATATGTAGGGCTATAAGCAGAGGTTTATTTACGGTTTTAACAAAATGAAACCATTTTGAGAATTTCAGTGAAGAATGGTGTGGACTTCAGTGAATACTTATTTGAGCTCCACAGCTTTGAATTTCCTCTCAACTGTGCTGAGACAAAGTGTATGCTAAATACATCATAAATGTAACTTTTGCACCAAAATGCTTGTAAAGCATTAATACACAGCCCGTCAGAGACAAAAAAGTAAGAGCAAAAATTATACTGTCTCAAAGGCCATGAAGCAATGAACAAGCAAAGGAACCACAACATCCTGGAACACACCGCACTAAGCAGAATTGTGTAGCTAGTCAGGGCACTAGCAACAGAACAAAATCATAAGCTGCTGCTGTGTGAGCTAGAGCTTGTTGAGCTGCTGCATAAAATCACAAGTTCTGCATTCAAGAGTGCTGGAACACAGGCTGAAGCTTACTGTGCAACTGTTATTGAATAGGTCAGGGGTCTTCAGGTGGAGAGACCCCTCCACACAAATGACTATTCACTCAAATGCTGCATGCTGCACATCTTTACTGACATATGCCAGGCCCTTGAAGGATGTAGGAGGGGCAAGGACATCAAGATGTGCAGTCTCTCCAGGTAACAAGTAACAGCAGTGAAAAATTACTGAGACTAGCCAAGGAAGATATAAAAAGAAAAAGTCAGTCACACCTCAGTACATATCAGCCACTGACATCTGAAAGACAGGACAACACCTCAAGAAGCCACTGGCACAATTGTCCACCATTGACATCTGAAAAATAGCACAGGACACCTCAGGATTCATTGGGAAGCTATGAGTCTTTGGTGGTGACTAGTTTTGCAACTCTATCCTGAATGTTTGCTTGATTTCTACCTTCCTTACTCCATTGTATCCTGTTGCTACTATTTTCTCAATTTTCAGGAGCAGGATGCCATGGGAAGCCATGGTACATGTAGTAGGCTTAAGAAATTGTCGTTCCCCCCGCCCCCCGCAATAAAACTGAAATCACCAGAACAGCTCAGATGGTTTGGAAGTAAAATAAAGCTGTATTTTACAGCAAGCTAAATTTACAAGCATATATACAAAATATATTTACATCTATTTGCAATTATATACAATTATGTACAATTTAGAAATAATATAGGAATCCAATCCTCCCCTCCTGGACAAAGAAAGCCCAGAAGGGGCCAGTGCCACCTTATTCTCTCTCCCCAGACAGAAAACGAGCAAGGCTCAAGTGTTATCAGCAAAAGGTTAGTACACAGCGTGGGGCAGTCAGAGAGGTGAAAGAACAGCAGCAGGGCCAGTGCCCAAAAGCCAAGAGAATGAAATTGTTTATACTTTGCCATTTTATTCCTATTAGTAAACTGATGAATGACACAGACTTTATCATTGTTTTCTTTTTACAAACAATGCCCTGCTCATTCATTCTGTATTCAAAAGGACGTCCAAAAAGTTCCTCACTCATGCCCTCAAAATGCTGTCTTAATTTGTGATAGCCCCAAGCAACACGATGTCCTTAGTCTGTATTTGGAAGGAACAATTAGAAATTAATGATTTCTAAGTTTATAGTCAGTAAGATCATTAAGCAGCATAACACTCAAATAACCCCATGAAGTACATATTTAGCCAGAATAATCAACAAATACTATTTTGAAAGATCTTAAAGTATCTCTATCAGGAGATATCAGATCTCTATCAGGAATGGTCCATCTCATGAAAGACATAGTATACACAATTTAGAAATTACTACTTTTGTATATTGCTAACATTTGATAGTAAACAGCAGTACTGCGATATTATAAATACATAAGTGCTAGGACTTGTTCAAAAGTGGATAAAAGAAAAAACATAACCTTTTGTCCCAGTCAGCTTTCTCATTTTCAAAGGAAGGTTGTTGTTTTTCTTTTCACATTACTACTATGGGAAGTCAGATTCACTGCCTTCATAATACAAACTGAGTCAAGCTTCTCTTTTAGTCTGCCTGAAAGCAGAACTACTTTCCTGGGGGCATAAATTATGGGACGGTTGGGTTCTTTCATCTATCATCTTTCATCACAGTGCCATCAGTTGCAACCTTCACCATTAGCCTTTCATGCTTCAACTCTTCTTCAGTTCCCTTCTTCTCACAAGGGAAAGCACCTGATTTTTTTTTTCCTAATAATGGTTGAATACTTTACAGTACTATAGTTGCAACCTGCATCCCATCTAATCTGTTATTTATCCATAAGTTTATTCTACATACTTATCTGAAGATGATAAACACTGAGGCCAGTCCTTTTTCAGTGATGTCCAGTAACAAGATAGGAGGTGGCAGGCACAATTTTGAACATAGGAAATTCCATCTAAACATGAGGAGAAACATCTTTACTTCAATGGTGGTAGAGCACTGGAACAGCTTGCCCAGAGAAGTGGTGGATTCTCCATCTCTGGAGGCATTCGGAACCTTCCTGGACACCGTCCTGTGCAACCTGCTCTAGGTGAGCCTGGTCTGGCAGGGGGTTGGACTTGATGATCTCCAGAAGTCATTTTGAGTCCCTGTTATTCTACAGTTCTGCAATTGCCCCTTCAATCTCAAATCTGCCCCAGCCTTTCCCAAGACATTTTATTTTGTGCTGTACTGGTGGGGGAAAGCATTGCTCCTTGTATTGCTCATCAACCTCTCTGTTTTAATGCATAGTGCTCTTCCCTCCATGCCAACATCGTGATTTCTAGCACAAGGGCTTTGGCCTCTTTTGAGTTAGAGCAGAACTAATTCTGTTCAGTGGGTAAGTGTACTTTCTGAAGTTAACAGCAATTTTCCACTGCATGTCTGCTTCTAGTAGTGACAACACTCAATATTTATAGTTACTATCAGATATTGCTAGGCAGAAAGGCTTTTGCTTACACTTACTTTGGATTAGACCAAGGAATGCAGAAATGAAGATAAACTTCTGAGGCGGAGTAGACAGGACAAGAGACCCTAAGCTTACCAACAAGGTATTCCATTCTGTACACATATTATTCAGTATAAAGCTGAAGGATAAAAAGCATTGGTGTTCCTCTTCAATGGCCAGTGTTCGAGGAGGACTCTGTCCATACTGCCTTCCATCCCAGTCTATGTGTTCCTGAATCCAGCTGCAGAATCCAGCTTGCACCTACCACTGAGTCTAGTCTGAGATTTATCCAGTACCTGCCTGCAGAAGCAGTGGTAACTTCCATCTGGAGGGTTGGGCTCAGTATTGGTTTTGTATCTATTTTATTGTTATTATTTTCATTAAAGCTGGTCTGTAAGTCTCTCTCCTCCTTATTCCCTTTCTCTTCTCCTTGGGAAAGGACAGCGGTTAATAGAAAGTGTCTGTCAACTCTTTAGTGCCTAGCCCAGCCTGAACCCTTGACAATTACTCTACTGCTTAGTTAATACCAGTGGTAAATGCTAATTCTTGGTCATTTGTTAATTGCAGTTGAGTGGGCGGTCCCAAAACCTTGCCACGATTTAATTTCTTTCTATGGTTCAGGTAATCCAAATGTTTCTCAGTACACACAGATCTAGTTCACTTTGCATACTAGCCAGTAAGGCAAATGCTGCAATTTGAAAAGGTATGTGATAAGATACTAATGCTATTTATTCACAGCAAATAGCATCTGGTCCTGGAGACCAAAGATCCCAATGTATGACTTTAGAAATATGAAGACAAGATGAAGGATTTTTACTCCAAAATTCAAATGCCAGTGTAAGTTTTCAACAAGCATCTAAATGTGGCATGCTTCTGCTTCAAGTCTAATTTTTTACAGCTCTCCACAACTATTTTCCTCTCTCCAGATACAGAGAAAACTCATGCCCCTATTTAGCAGATCTTCTATAATAGTTAATGTCTTGTAATTAAACTCACTGGACCATGATTTTCATGTCCCTTTTTCCTTTCCCCACAAGACCTCACCTGTCCTCTGAGTTCTCCAAATTAACTGAAAATGGATCCAATTAACTGGTTCAGTGAGAACATTAAATTTCATGTCTGTTGATTTGAATATGCTCAGATTCTGCAGAAATTCTTTAACAAGCATTTTCCTGATCTGTGATTTTCCCTCCTTTCCTGATCTGTGATTTTCCCTCCTTTCCCGTCATTCTATCAAAGCTTCTGCTGCTTTCATTTCTAAAGTGAACATTAAGACAAAAATAAAAGCTAAACACTTCAACCTTCGCAAGTTCTTCTGTACAAACATCAGTTTTTGTCTAGTTTCATTACCAGCTTTCACAGCCTATTTCTCCACCATGCTCATCTTTCAGTGAAATACATACTCATCTCTAATCAAGTTCCTAGACTTAAGGCTGCTACTGGTTAGCTGACACTTTGGCCTCTTAGTTGGATTTGGTCCTCAGTTTCCCGGAGTTATCAATGTGTTTAGCTCTGTACAAGTGCTTAAACATAGCTGAGATTTCGATCTTTCTCAGTTTCTTTTGTATGTGCTCCTTGCAAGTTTATACCTGTTCTTAGTCCAAAGGACTGATGGACCATTATTATGCTTGGTTGTAAAAATACCATCAATTTATAAAAATGCTTCACTGTTGTGATCTTATCAGCACTCTCAGAAATATATCAGAATACAAACACAGCCATAATCTCAGTAATGTACCATACATCAAAAGAACAGTGCTATCCTGTCAAACAATCTCATCTAAGTTCTGTCAAATCATTTTGATAAAAGAGGGGGAAAAAAGCACATCATGTATATCAAAGTACAGGTACATTTGTATGTCAAATGACAGCGCACGTCCTGAGCAGTACAAACAGTACCACTGCAGTAAACAATATTTCTGTTGCACAAAACCCCCCACTCATACTGCTTACTGAAAGTTGACCAACACAGAAATCAGCAGTCCCATGCCTGAAATCATTTCTCATTTAGGGGGAAACATTTGGTAATAGCTTTCTGAGAATTCTAATACATTTACAGTCATGAGATCATCAAGTAAACAGTCCAAAACCTATGGTAATTAAATGAACAAAATTCTGCTGCAGTAAATGAATGTATGACTAAATGACATAAGCACCAGCAAAGTATTTCAGCCACACTATCCTTTCTCTGAAAAGCTTGTTTTTTTCAGACAGGTGAACAGGAATAGCAATGCTAATGAAAAACATAATCATTAATACTGACAATCTTTTGACTCAAGTACTTCTGGAAATACCAGGGAAATTACACAAACTGCACTTAACTTTTAATTTATTTTTTTTTTTCCCCAGAATACCTGCACTGAACTATCATACATTTCCTTCTTTTTTTGGTACCTGGGAAGAATAATGAAAGCAACTGCTGAAGATTACTAAACTAAATTAATTGTAAGGAAGTTGGAGATGTATGTCAGTTCTTTATTTCTTTAAATACCACTTATGCCACAAAAACTACTACTCATCCATGCAGTAGTGACTACTAGCCCTAAATTTGCACTGTACACATTTAGATAGATATACATCTATGTATTTATATAAGCCGCCCTTTACAGGCTCTTTAGAGAAGCTTATTAGCTAATTCTGTTAAACTAAACACTGCCTATTCTCTGGTAGGCTTTTGTCATGTGTTAAGGGACCACATATTTGCTTTCATGATAATGTTTTTATCTCCTATTATTTCTTGCATATTAGCCCTCACATTTTGTCCTTATCAATACATCATTATACTATATTAAGGAAAGAGCCCCAAATTTCCCCTTCCTTTATAACACTGGATTCTTTTTTCCTCCCTTGTGTATCAGTTAACTAAACAGCTGGCTAACCAACTGCTAACCTCCTGTGACAGTCTCCCATAAGTTGGATAGGTGTGCATACAGTATGACTAATTACAGGACAGTGTTAATGTGATGGAGAGAAAGTAAGCAGACATCAAAGGCTGAGCAAGCTCTGAAGATGGTTCCTACGTCCCAGCTGTACAAAACACTAAGTACACACAGCATTAGACAGGCATCAGGTAATCTTTTCAGCCATATAGCCACTTGTATGAATTCAAGGGGAAATCAGAGCTGCAGCCGTCACGAACAATTGCGAAGAGCTACAATGACTTGCATAGTTTCAGAGATCATCTTTCTAAAGCTCTTTGGATAGTTTTCCTAGGTCAGGAGTTTCATTACAAAGAACAACTGTGCCAGCCCTAACTGGCACTGCCTCTGAGGGGATATAGATAAATGTTCTTGGGAAAAGTGAGAGTTGCTTATAATCTCTCGTTATCCATGGGTGCTTTACCAGCTACCAGCAATGGATTAACATATATTCACTGCTAGACCTGATCTTTAGGATTCACCAAGACGAAAACAAACGTATCAGTCATGGATTTCTGACTCTACATCTAAAAGCTAAATATATTTAATAGCAGCTGTGCTAACATAGTGATCCTAGCTATGGCCTCCATACATTGTACTTGATCATGATCAGCCATTCAGCTGCTAAAACTGAAAGGTTTAATTGGCAAGAACCATGCCTAACAAAGGAGTTTGTGCTGTGGTTTTCTAATAGATAAAAGTTAAAGCACGTGGGAGAAGTGTAACCACTGGATGTCTGTATTTTACACTAAACCGCATTGTCTAAAAATAACAATGCCTGTCTGCCAACCCAGACAAAGGCCCTGAAATATTGGAGGGAGAACTGTGATTTTTCTCTAAATCTGATTTGGGCTCAGTGGACAGAAAAAGCCCACTCCACACACTTCTAAATAACTCATTACAGAACACAAACATTTGAATCCTCATAGACCAAGATGAGACTCCAACATTGGTCAGTCCTATCTGGGATGGGAGCACTAATTACTAAAAAAAACCAATGAAAAACAAAATCCAGACTTGATAAGACAGATCATAGAATGGTAAGGTTGGAAGGAGACCTCAAGGATCATCTAGTTCCAACCCCCTGCCATAGGCAGGGACACCTCCCACTAGTACAGGTCACTCAAGGCCTCATCCAACCTGGCCTCCAGGGAGGGAGTAGCCACAACCTCCCTGGGCAACCTGTTCCAGTGCCTCACCACCCTCACTGGAAAGAACTTCCTCCTAACATCCAGTCTAAATCTTCCCTCTGCCAGTTTCAACCCATTGCCCCTAGTCCTGTCCTTGCAAGACCTTGTAAATAGTCCCGCCCCAGCCTGCCTGCAGGCCCCCTTCAGATCCTTTTACACTACTTCATAGAAAAATACTAAGAGCGTAGGAAACAATCTTTATGTGGTACGTAATTTAAGCATGCTTCCAGGAAAGAATACTCTAAACTTTATTCTTCAATTATGCTCTTTGATGAGGCCAATCTCCAAGGCACATTTAAACATGGATCTCTGGTAGAAAGGTAACATACTGTAAGGGTTAGCAAATTAGGTTTTACATTGCTAAACTACTAACTGACATGCAGTATGAATGAGAATTGAAATATAAATAATGATGGCAGTCTTGCAAAACCACACAGAATGTTTTCAATTCCTAGTCAGTTAAAAATAACAAAACATATTTGCAATAAAAGAAGCTACTACTTTATGCTATTTGCATATGAGAGTCTGAACATTAATCTGCAAGTAAATGGAAGTATGTCAAAAATAGCAGTATAAAAGAGAATAAATTCATACATTCACAAAATCATGACTAGACCCCACAAAACAACTATATTAGTTCTAAACTCATGAGACTTTCAACCTGCACAATTTGGGATATTTTTAATGGTGTAATGGCACCAAAAGACTTAGAGGACTGAATTTTTAAGTTTTCATTAATAGAAATACTTTTTGTGAATGAAGTCTAAGATCTCCCCCATCTTCACTAGAATGAGTGGTTTTGCATTGCTCCAGTGGGACTGGGCTCAGCCTTTCCATAAGCATAATCAAATTTGCATCACCAGTAGCCATTAGATTGTCTTCCATTTTGGCAGTTTTAAAGAGCTGACTAGGCACACAGCTTTCCATTCGTTTGCAACCTTCCCAGCATCTCAACAGAAATACAATAAAACAGACCAATGAATATGCAATGTTTGTAAAACAACACATGAATCACTCACTTTTCCTATATTTACTATATATAATCATCTATTAAGAAAAACATTGAATCTTAACTGTGACTGTGTGGGAGACTGAAGAGACCAGGGAGAATAGAGTAGCAGAGCATTTGCATTTCATTTCCTCTCAACATGTTTGCTAACATAATGAATATAAATGTCTATATTCCACATATAGTCTCTATAATGAAATTTTCAAAAATAGCATTAACATAATTACATCTTATTGACCAGAAGTATCACAGTATCACAGTATAGCAAAGTTGGAAGAGACCTCAAAGATCATCAAGTCCAACCCACTACCACAGACCTCAAGACTAGACCATGGCACCAAGTGCCACGTCCAAATGTGCCTTGAACACCTCCAGGGATGGTGACTCCACCACCTCCCTGGGCAGCCCATTCCAGTAGTGAATGACTCTCTCGGTGAAGAACTTTCTCCTCACCTCGAGCCTAAACTTCCCCTGGCACAGCTTGAGACTGTGTCCTCTTGTTCTGGTGCTGGTTGCCTGAGAGAAGAAAGCAACCTCCTGCTGGCCACAACCACACTTCAGGCAGTTGTAGACAGCAATAAGGTCCCCCCTGAGCCTCCTCTTCACCAGGCTAAACAATCCCAGCTCCCTCAGCCNCTAGTGACAGGCCTCCAGCTGGATGTGGCACCATTCACCACCACTCTCTGGGCTCGGCCCTCCAGCCAGTTCCTAACCCAGCACAGAGTGTTGCCATCCATGCCACGAGCTGACATCTTAGCCAGCAGTTTGCTGTGGGGGACAGTGTCAAAGGCCTTGCTGAAGTCCAGGTAGACCACATCCACAGGCCTCCCCACAATGGCATGGGTGGATAAAGAAGTGCTTTTACTTTTCACAGGATGTAAACCTACTAGGTCACACTCCCTAAAACTTAAGGTGGATCACATGATATCAAGAACATAACAAGTAGTTGTCTCCTCCTCTCTGATGCCAATGCAGAATTATTTCTTACAGCATATACTCAGTAGTTTTAAATTAACCTGGCACTTTGATACAGAGCATCATAGCCCTTATTGATAAAAGTAACAGAAATGGGATTAAATTTCCCTCTGCCCAATTTAACCTCCTAACAGCAGCCTTTCAATATTTGTGAAGCAGTAATCAAGGCAGAGCCAAGAGTCCTTCCAGAGATGTATGGCAGGAGGATGGCAGACAAAGGACAAATATTGAAAGAGGAAATGTTCAAAGTAGATACAAGGCTGTGCAGTCTGCAGCCTTGAAGATAATTAAGATCCAGTTGAGCACCCTTGTCTGACCCTGCTTTGAGCAAGGTGAGGTGGACTAAAGACCTCCCTTCCCAGCCTGAAACAACCCATGATATCATAACATCTTGTCACACTCACAGGCCACCTGAAAAAATGGTGTCTGTTTTCCTGTTTCTTGTATTTTCTAAGTGACTTGTAGGCAGCAACAGAGTGAGAGCTCTGTGTGGATTTGCAAGAGAATCCACCTGCATGGCCCATTTCCTTTGTTCACCAACCCTCTTTCTAGTCTCACTGCAGAAGACCATTTAGTAGGGCTGATTGTTCGTTTCAGTTGTCATCCAAGGCTGAAACTTGTCCTTGTCAGGAATGAATGTTGCTAACTCTCACAGTATATTTGAAACCTGATCCCCTAACGGCACTTGAGATTCTTAATCTCCATTTTCTTTTCTATTTTTCCACATACAATATTGGTAAATCCACAAATATCTAACATGTCCCAGATACATCAACTCAGATTCCAGACAACACATCCACCATGTAACAATTTCTGTTTGCATCTTATGATTTTGGTGCCTGACCTGCAAATACCTGGGGCTAGCAGTAGTGAAATTTCCCATACATTTTGGGCTTATAGTCCCACCTAGCACATCTTCAGCTAGAAATGTAAAGCAGAACAGACAGAAGGAAAGAAACATAGGCAATAAAAGTATGCATAACTTCAGATGGACAAGGGAGGCATAATTCATATGCAAAATGTAACATTATAGCAACTTAATTTAGCTTTCAGTTTATGAGGCAATAAACAACCACTGCAAAAGTCATCTGAGATGCATCACCACCCCTTGGGTTGAGGTCCTGGCATTTATTTGCCAGAGGACTTTATTGTCTCATAAAGCAAAAGCCAAGTGAAGCACAAGCAAAGTATTTCTTGCTCTGTAAAACTGTAATATCACACACAGTTATTTATTGTATGGTAGCCTAATTATTCTAGGTTGCTTCACAAAGTTAGGTGTTGACATTTGAGGAAAAGAGCAATGCTGTCCCAACTAAATAAAAACTGCCTCTTTCCCTTTCCAAAAAATAATTGTCCATTGGGAGTTCCTGATTGCTACACAATTCTGTCCACTCCATTTAGGTGCTGTGAAGGGGCAACGTAGAAGACAACATTAGCAACAGTCGAAATGTTATATAACAATAGATGAGGCACTTTCAGTGTGATAGATTAATTCAAGAACATGATCAAGCATGATAGAGCTAAATCGCTCTATGTAGATAGAGAAACCAATTAAATCAGAATCACAATCTCTGGTAAAGATATTAAATTATGATAATTATATTAACAGAAGAAAATTTAATTGGCCAAATCTAGGATAGGGCATTCTTGGCACACAAGTTTGTATACTGATTTTTGGTTTGTTTTCTTGTTCATTTTGTTTGTTTTTTCTGTGACCACCACTGTGGTTTGTAAGTAGTAGTACATTAGTACTGGTATATTAATAAATGCTTTATGTCACCTTCTATAACTGACAGTGTAGGAAAGATAAAGATCCATCAGCAGACGCATGTACAAGGACTGCCTTTTAGCTTTAACAACGTAAATTTTTCCAAATAAACGATTGTGATTTGAGTTCCAGCTTCCTTTCAATTCCATGTCTGTGTGCATGCACATCTGAGGGAAAGGGATGTGTAACTGTTCTGCCCACACAGAGCACATGCATTCATTTCAACCAAATCTCAGATTTTTTTTGAGGCTATACAAGGGAAAGAAAAGACAGGAATGGATCCAAAATTAAATCAGGATCAAAGGAGATAAGTGAAATCCTAGAGAAGGAATGACTGAAAGAGATAGTAAAGAACATGTCGAAGACACAAACACCATCACTAGAGAAGTCTGTGTTGCAGGAAATAGGTTGTGCTGGGGCCAGGTTTGTTTCCTATATGTGCATCATCCATACAAGTAGCTAGTTGAACAATTGAACTGAAGAAGTTGGTTGGACCTTTGTTCCCATAACAGCATCTTCTCTCAGTCCTGTGGTTTTGGCACTGTGATGAGAAATGCTCTACTCTCATTAAAATACTGGATGAAGCACAGTAAAATACTGAGAAGAAGCAGATCAGTTTACTGCACTTCAAAAATAATTACTTTTGGGGGAAAAAAATATTAAAGAGAATGTCTGCCTTGATGGATAATTCTTGTTGGTATTATTATAACTTCACACAAACAGATGACGGTTTGTATAAAGGTATTATTGCTAATAGTCTCTGTCCAGAAAAAGACTAAGAAAAAAAAAAGAGGAGGAATGCAGTTATCTCCACTTCATATGCAGAAAGCCTTCCCTGAAAGAAGAGTTTCCTGTTTTCAGTGGTGAGGCCCGAGTTTTTCATCTGCCCTGGAAGGTTTGCAATTTGCTTAAGCCTTCCAGCTTCCATAGCCATCCCACATACAGAATATCAATTCTGAAGCTCCAGTTTAACATCTGGTCCAAACTACACATATTTTCCCATTTGTGGTATCCAAGTGCCAGTAGTCTCTTAATAATTTATTCCTTTAGTTCATATCCCATCAACAAATGCTGTAGCATATTAACTGAGAAACTGTACACCTTTTTTTTTTTTTCAATAGGTTTATACATAACTCTCTAGGCTGGCTTTCATGTGCAGCCATAGTAAAAAGTACATAACTTGAACTTCATGAACACAGAATAACTGTAAAATAAAAGGAATTAAATTTTAGCTTCACTCATGTCAGTGCCAGAACTTCTCACTGATTTCAATATGATCAGAACTTAGTCAAAATTTCCCAAGGGAATGTTTGCAGGTGAAGCCTTCCAAGCTGTGTTCCCTAGCCTACAGAGTCAGGCCTGCAGAGAGGACACTGATCTTTATTCTACACAATAAACTGATTGAAATTCTTATGCCGCCTTTGTGTTTTCATGCTCTAAGAAAGGAGTTAATTACTTCCTTTTCTATATAATGCCATTTACTTCCCTGTACAGGCAAAGCCAGTAATTGTCTAAAGGATGCAACTAGTCTCAGTAAAGTACAGATTTTATAACTCCTTAGAAATAAGATTTTATTTCTGCAGCTTTTGAGAATAAATAGATTTTCATCCTTTTTTTTTTTTTTTTAATCAAATTATTTTTCCACAACATCCCCAAGTTGTCAGGTTAGCCTTTACTTGTGTCAGCAATTGGCAATTTAATGATCCAAGGTGTTCTAGGCTTTTACACTTCAAGATTGAGACAGGCAAGGAGAGAAAAGTGTAGCGGTATAAAAAAGAAAATCATTCCAGATTTTACCAAGAACTAAAACAATGTAAGTGGAAATCTATTTTAGCTGTAATGCTGGATTTTAAAATAACATTTCAGTATGGTAAGTCAAAAGAGTTTGAGCAGCGGTAATGGCAAGTAAATGGGGCCAGATCAGATTTCTCCTCTTCCTTTCTTTCCCCTTCTCCTCCAAGCCAATTTGCTCATGAAACTGAGCAAAGTATTGGGCAAATGGCCCTCCTTGTATGGGCAGAGGAGAGGATCAAGAAGTTTAGAACTCAGGAAGAGATAGTGCAGTGTAACCTACATCTTGGAGTGGCAAGTATGGAACTCTTTATACAAAAGAGGATTGAGTTCTCCACAGAAATACAACACTGGAAAGGACCTCCAAAGTTACAGTCTCCTGTTATTATATGTCTTCTACTACTAAATTTATTAACATCCATCTCAACACATTTTTCACTTTTTCTTCCCCACGCAGTAGGAAAATGTCCCAGAAACTCACTGTTTGATAGCTTGAAACATTCTCTCTTTCTGTTGGCACCAACAGTGTCTTTGAGTCTAAATAGGGAGAGAAAGAAGAACTGTAATGTCTGCTAACACAGTGATGGATTACCATATCACCTCCCATCTTGAATTTTCTGGGGAAGCCAAGATACTGGATCCTCTGCTTGTAAAGTACTCCATTCCTCCGTTTCTCTTATCTCTTGTTCCATTCACACAGTTGTGTATGGGTGGTCAATTCCACAGACAGACTTAAGGAGAATCTCACTAGTGCCTCACACAATGGTGCAAATCTATTGCAGCCACCTCACAAGCTTGAGTATATCAGAAACATGTCCAACCCCCACACACAAAGATCAGATTATTTCAGAAAATAAAGGGTAATGAGAAGACATACAACACAGCACTAAGCTTTAACAAGTCAAATAGATAACAGACTCACAATACTCAGTTATATATTTATTTTGGATCTCTATTAAGAGAGATTAAATGATACTTCCCAACATCACTTCGAGTTGTTCGTAGAATTTTTGCACAAAGTAAATCCACTTACTAGTGTCCAGAAGGTTAATGAGCAGAGATTACATATTCTTTAGACTAGTTTATAAGGCAGAAATTAACAAACCTTATTTTGATTCTGAACACACAAATTTAAAAGTATATAAAGTCCACTTGAAGTTTATGTGTTGGAAAAGCATATAATCAGGCCTATCAATCTTGGGAGCACTTCTTCAAAATGGCAAGTAGCATCAGATAGGACATTCCAAAACAGCACCTCTGTTTGCTATGCAGTTCCTTGTAAGAGTCTTGCTCAACAAATCTGGTTACCATAGAAATCAAAAACAAATATAGGGAGCAGTCCGGCAGTGAGGTTTATTTAATTTCTGGGATAAGGGAGAAAAATAATAGAAAACAAATTTTCTTATTTTTTCTTCTGTTGCATCTCAACACCAATAGAGAAAGGCTCTTGGCTGCAATTGGATTGACAAGGCTGCAGGAGGCAAAGTACATTTTTCACCTTTCCAACATTGCAGGAACTCTTCAGCAGCAAACCCAGCAACTGTTCAAGCAAAAAGAAACTCAGAAAACACACTATAGCATAGAATATTGTTATGGGTCTGAGAACCATAGAGGGTCTTAAGTCCTCCAGAAGTATTAGAGAGTATAAGGGACAGACATTGGAAAATTTAATCTTTGTTATTTCATTCCCATCAGCCTGCATCACTTTATAAATGGATATTACTGTCTGATCTCCTTCTTTTTTCCCTCTCCCTACTTCCAGCACACATCAGCTGTTATCTCTTGTTTGCTGTTTCTGGGGAGGCTTTTAGCCTTGAGCAGCCAGGCTCATTTTTCCTGCGCAATTCGGGCCTGGTATTAGGGGAAGCAGGGAGGCATGGTGGGGGGCATTGAGGCCTGGCATTGGGCCTGATACAGGGGGAAGGTTTCAGCCTAATGAGATTGTGGTAAGCCCAGGTCAGAATACTGGGTCAAGGCTGAATATGAATTTGTGTATTTTGTATTTCTGCACATGTTTGTGAATAGTATTTCCATTTAAACTTCCAATCCAATGTGGAGCGTTTTTATTTTACTCCTTTGGGAAGGGGTAAAAGGGCTTCTGTCCACTCAAAACCAAGACAAATATAATAATGCATCGCTCTCAGAGAGACATTTTTCTGAATGCAGCTGTGCTTTCTTATTTCTCAAGCCTTTGACAAGTCCACCACAGCATCATTCCCTCTAAACTGGAGAAATATGGATTTGATGGGTGGGCTGTCCAGTGGACAAGGAATTGGTTGGATGATCACATTCAACAAGTAGTGGTCAGTGACTTGATGTCCAGATGAAGACAGGGGACAAGTGTCTGTATTGGAACCAGCACTGTTCAATGACATTGACAGTAAGACTGAGGCAGTCTCAGCAAATTTGCAGCTGTTCTGCCTGGAGAAGAGAAGGCTCTGGGGAGATCCTACAGCTACATTTCAATATCTGAAAGGGGCCTACAGGAAGACTGGGGAAGAACTGTTCAGAAGGGCTTGTAGTGGTAGGATGAGGGGCAGTGGTTCTAAACTGGAGCAAGATAGATTCAGGTTAGACATAAGGAAGAAGTTCTTTACAATGAGAGTGGCAAAATAATGAAACAGGTTNTGCCTTCTGCCATAAGCAGAAAGTTGCTCCTTGCGTCCATCTAGTGAGCAAGCGGCATACTGACCGCAAGCAGTATACTGACCGCAAAGCCTTCTCTTCCAGTTTAAATCGAGTTCAGTTAATGTATATATTTAATAGTTATTTCCAGATCCTATTATAACCTGTATATAGTTTCCATAACATTGCAAAGAGCCTGTTATTATTAAATGGTGGTCGGGGTGATGCGAGTTCTGAATATTTAATATTAATAAACTATATATTAATATTTTTTAAATATCGTCTCGCAGTAATTAATTACGCCTTCCGTAACAGCTTCCCAGGGATGTAATTGAAGCCCCATCCCTGGAGACATTCACGATCAGATTTGTTATGGTGCTGGGCCACGCCACCTCATCTAGTTGGAGGTGTCTCTGCTCACTGCATGAGAGTTGGACAAGATGATCTTTGAGGGTCCCTTGCAACCCTCAATCTGTGAAAATCAGAAAATTCCTGATCTGTGCAGGTTATCAAAGGGTCATTTCCTTGCTGACACAAATTAAGAGCAAGGAGCCCTCTTCATCTCTGTCAATCAATATAGTATGCCAAGTTAGAAAACCAAATTTTCTGAAATGAAAATTAATTGACTGCCAGGGGAAAAGAAAGAGGAGAAGTATCAAGCTATATAACTTTTCTGTCAAAATACTTGCAAACTTCTCCAGCATTACAGATTTCTCCAGCTGATATATTACAAGTTCATCCTTTGACAAGGAACTACATAGAAAGCACATGGCTTTGCCTCCTGCACTATGGTGAGAAGGCAGACAAGATCACACACTGACGAGAAACCTTCAATACACAACAACTTTGCAAAGAGAAGGAATTCAAAGGTTGAAATTATTACTATTTTTTATAATACTGCACAAAAGCTCTCGCTGTGCTTAGAACCCCAATATACTGGGTGTTGTATGAAAGTAAGAGACACTTCCATGAGGAAAAGCTGATGAAGAGCTACTCAAAGTTCTCCCAGCAGCACAGTAACTGTTCTGGGTCAACATCTAACTCCATATCTAGCTCACCATCCATTAAAATGACCTGACCCTCACAAGTTCAAAGCATTTTATAAGTCTTTAAATGTTACCATTGTGTTTTGTAGATGTAGACTCAGTCCTATCTCACCTTACTCAAAGATCTAAATACCTCCATAATTAAGTCAACTGCTTAGGCATTTTAATAGACTGCAAAGGGCAAAGGGATATTCCAGAAGAGAGTTCATATCCTAGATGACCTGGATCAGACTGGATTGTTATAAATTCTTAAAGAGCTTTTACCACTACTGGAAGATAAATTTTACGATCTTTAGCTAAGGTTTCAAATTCAAGCGATGGATTTATATCTGCCATATATCTGCCATATTTACACCAAGTAGTCTTAGGACAGGATAAGGGCAGAGAGACACAGTTGATTCATATATTTTCCATTATCTGAAAATGTCCTCTCCAAAATAAATACCCTGATGTATGCAGAAATGTATCTTACATACAGGTATATGTGCATGGAAATACATATATTTAAACATATATGTACCTTTTAGACTACTTTCCTGTTTTGCTTACCTCAATGTTATCTTCCATTTCAAACTTCAGCTTCTTAAGGAAAAATATTACTAATGAAATCCTAATTGCATAGATCTACCACAGACACATCAAGTGAGCTCAAGACCCTTTATATTCAGAAAAAACATTACTTGGACAAGGCTTCTCTTTTACACTTAACATTGCACAAAATATGGGACCTGGATGTCAGACTCACATCTATTCAGCCCTTTGGTACTACATCAACACAAATAAACAGCTGTCTTAATAGATCTGGCATCAAATGTGCATTCATTCTACTACACTATACCATAGACAAGACATAATCATGTCATACGCTGCCCTTCGAGAGAGGAAAACATAACAGAAAACGGATCAGCTGATTGATGGATTTTAGGCCATAGCACATATCGGTGGTAAGAATGATGATTTTACTGCTGTATAAATATTTCTATGTGCACAATCAATTAATAATTTCCAATATTTCCTTAGTGAGTTGATAAAAATCATTAAGCTGCAGGCTCCTTTCAGCAATGTTTAAATGAAGGTGGAAACCTATAGCATGAATCAATCTACTGGTATATTCACTTAGGATTTAGGAATATAATTCAAGTAATTTTTTCTTATTTTACAGAAAGCACCTTGAAAGGTATTTCAATTTATTGTGGATAACAATCTATCAAAATAAACCTGGTCAGGACATGCCTTAAATACAAAAGAGGTATCATGAAAATAAGAAGGGAAACAAATTGTAATTAACCTTGTAATAATTTACAGATTCTGAAGCACTCGGTCTGAAAACAAAGATCTTCTAAAGCTTATATTCAACTGCATGCCAATTTCTCAAGTCATCACTCAAAATACTCCAGCAACTTCTTTACCACATCAGGTTTAAATCTCCTGCTCTAGATGTTATAGTACAATCCTGCCAAGAAGTACCTTTGTGTGTGGTCACGGACTATTCAGTGCTTTACTTTCAGCTCCACAACTCAACTGATAACTTGAGGACCTCCAGTTTTCATATTTTATGGTAACAAAGCAAAGAGAAGGAGAAACAATAAAGTGCCAGGACTACATAGGACACACTGTATTTGGTCTGAGGAAGCAGTATCTAAGTAATTATTTTTTTAGTGCCTTAAATGCTAATAACATCAATGAATTTATTGAAGTGCATACAAGAGTTTGAACCATAGGAACATTTGCATTTCCTCTCTCACATCATTTTCTTGGCAGTGGGCAGTGTTACCAGCTCTTATCACATGAACCATGTAATTCCTAAAATGGGACAAATCTCCAGTGGTCTGAGGATCAATACGTGTAGCAAGCGATACAATATACAATGTGGATTTATTCTTTAGATACCAAACTGCTAAAGCTCTTAGACTCCTCTTCATCACATGTGCTCCAGCTCATTCTGTCATAGTCAAAGGCAGCAGGTAATAACAGTTCAACAGTAAAAGTCATTGTACAGCACAGAATCCAGGATCGAAACTTTGTTCTGCACTCAGCAGACTTTCTGAGACTTCCTTGTTCCATTCATACAGGCTGTCAAAAGTTGGTCAGAGGCCTGACATACGCTAATCAGAACACAAGCACACAACTGTCACCTTTCTGCATTGCTAGTGCTTACATCCAGAGTATACACAAACTTGTGAACAACAGCGTTTCAATCTTGTAGTCATTAGTTGTAAAAGGCTGAAGCCTACTACAGGAGATCAAGGAAATCAAGAATTTTTCACAGTGTGTGTTCTGCGGAAAGATTTCTGAAAGACAGCCAAAAGGATTCATTAAAGTGACAGAGCAAAGCACAGGCTTAGGAGAGAGCAGGAGGCAGTGAAAAGATTGTCAGAGAGCTCAGAATGACTCTGCAGAGGAGTAATGTTCAGAGCACTAAAGCCACTGAATAGATTGCCTTTGTTTTTTATTTCCAAAGAGAAACACGAGATCACTCCCTACCTTGACACCTGGTTGCTTGTGCTCAAATCCAACCTGGAGATCTGGAGATAGCACAACTGAGCTTCTCCTTCCTCCCAGTACCTCTGTAGCGGACTTGGATAGTGCTGTGGGAAGATCTCCTTCACATGGGAACAATTTTAAGCCAATCCTCTACTCCCCAGCCCCCACTGGTGCCATGGTTCCCACCATGACACAGCCACAATTGTGCCTACCATGGGCGCAATCGGCCCAGACACGCACCACCACCTGCAGGCCCACATGAGACCTCTGCCCCAGGGAGACACCAGCCCTACAGAATCCAGGTACCAAGCATTTTGTGAAGATAGACAGAGAAAACTATTCAGAAAACACAAAAGGTACTCAGCCTAACAAAAGCTCCATCATTTGTGTATTAAGCTACTGTTCCTTAATCTCTGTCTAAGCAACAGTAATGCCCTGGAAAACAAAAGACTATTAAACAGTAATTAGCTATTAAATATATAGTTACAAACTATTATTTCTGGTTAAAATTAATGTAACAGCCATATTTTGATAAATTCTAATAGGAAAAAACTTCAAATCCTCATCATAGTATTTAACATAAGGCAAATTAAAGTGCTGACATTTTTATGGCATTTTAATTAATGAGAATCTAGAGTGGAATTCTCATGCAAATACCGTGTGCATTGCATGACAACCCTATTAATATTACCAGAGGAGTTAATTATGATTAGTGCTATTACACTGAGTACCAAATGAATTAACAATAATGAGGCACTCCTAATACTATCATCACATTTCTGCATACATTTTAATGGATAGGTTTCAACCTGATTAGCACTAATAAATTAAGAGCAAACAAAATCATCTCTTCCATTTATCGCTTTTTTCTCTCTGCCTTGTATTCAGAAATCAAAACTCATTTCTGAGAAAGAATTGTTGCTTGTGAATATCCAACATATATCCAGCTTCTATCAAACTGTTCTCAGAACAGTTCATTAAAATGGACTTCCATCACTGGGCATTATTTCTACTCCCTAAAGGATTTTAAGCAGGGAATACCGACTTCTCTGAGCTTATTTACTAGTGTAAGCTACCTGAAGCCTTCCTCCAAGTTAGTTGACTGTGCTGCCATCACTTAGCAAACTGATTTCTAATAGCAAAAACAAAGACCTGGACCTACTGGAGAGCTTGAAATATGAAGGGGTCCATTTAAGACACTGTAGTGAGTGAGTAAATCTCAGGTTAACAAGGCACCACATCAGTCAGAAGGACCTTGGCCACAGTTCACAATCTCAAATAGGCATGCACATATGTCATGGTTGTGTCATGTGTTGTGCCACTCCAGCCAGCAATTAAACCACACACAGCCACTTGCTCGCTCCCACACAGCAGCATAGGGAAGAGAATTTTAACGGTAGAAGTGAGAAAACTTGTAGGCTGAGATAAGACAATAAGTAAAGCAAAAGCTGCACATAAGCAAAACAAAACAAGTTCATTCACCATTTCCCACTGGCAGGCATGTAGAGCAAAGGAATAAATCTGAGCTTGAGAGTACTCATTTTATAATAGTAGTAGGCTGAAAAATACTTCATAGAGAAGACAGCTTTTGCATGATTCATGCTAGTTCCTGATTTTCATTTCTACTTATTTCTATTTATCTGTATTATTCTTTGTTGATATATGCTGTTTAAATTGCTGTCACAAAGTAAGCTAATTTCATGCATTCATGACATATCCTTTGGATTCTCTCACTGCTGTACTACTCTCAAAAAATCAAGTATCAGAATACAACTAAGTGCTTCTTTAAAATCAGTCCAAAATCAACGTAACCAAGTGTTTTGTGATAATTTAGTGCATTGGTTTATGGAGGAAAACTCGAATTGTTTCTTACGGCGGGCATTCAAAATCTGTCTACTAACCCTGTGGAGACAGGCATAAATCCTTTCTGAAAAGAGGCTCTGTCTTCCAAACCCTATTACAGCAAGGCAGTTACCAAAGCAGTAATTGCATAGCAGTATCTAATACATAAAAATATATAAAAATTCATGTGGAGCAGTAATTTGTTGTTTGAGGTTTTTTTGTTTGTTGTTGGTTGGTTGGTTGGTTGGTTGGTTTTTTTAACAGAGAAGCATTCGAATAGCATTCTTTCACTGTTCCTATTTTTGATTTATATTGACAAAGGCATTCAGGACACACAGGTTTTTCTGTTCACTGTAAAATACTGTTCTCGCTGACTTCCAGTTTCAGACATATTCTTGCTTTATAAAACATTGGAATACAATCTAATTAAAACTTGCAGTATTTTCACTTGCTAAGATACTAAATGAAATTAATTTTAAAGTGTAATCAGGAAGTAGCAGAGCTGTTTTTCACCTGACTTATAGTGGTAGGTCAGTGGAAACAATAATATTACACTAGTGTAAACCTACAGTTAGGAGAAAATCAAGTAGCTCACAAGATCTGGTCCTGGGTCACTAACTTTAGTGCCTTACTTCTCATGTAAACCTATTTGTTTCATTTACCTTTCCTGTAGAGAAAAAACTCCTATATTAACATGAATAAAACTATCAGAACATAGCCTTCAGACAATGTATTCCACAATCAGCATTTTCTCACTGTAGCTACCTATTTCACTATGATGTCCACTTTTAACAGATGGCCAGTCAAGTGACTTCACTTTGAGAGTGCAAAAAGGATTTGTTTAATAGCTTGTCAGTACACATTGTAGTTATGATCACAAATTTAGGATCAAACCTAGAAGCATAATCTCAGGTAAATTTATGTTTATCCTTGAACCATTAGGGGAGGGAGGATTAGAGCCCTGCTGGCCTTCGTTCATGTTCTACACAGCATTTAGGCACAATTTGAAACTAATGCATTATTTTACACAGGTAACAGCCAACAGGAGAAGTAAGTTGAGTTCATCTTTTCATAGCACACTTTCAGAGGGGAAAAGGAATCGTTACTCCAGAACAGATCTATACATTTGTTTGTCTCCAACAACATCTAACATTAAATTCTGGTGAAAAAAACCCTTCCTCAGCATACCTAGCTGCATAGTGCCTACTAGTACACAATTCTTATGAAGTAGTGACCTGTTGCTATGCAGCTGATTTCTGAGGTCTAGCCTTTCTTAAATACCCTTCCTGATACTGTTTCAAGTATCTTTCTTTACCTTATTTCCTACAAAGGTAAGCAGCAATTTGAAAGTACCTTCTCCAGTTATTTATTTTTTCTAACTACTTTCAAAATGAAATTACCTTTGATAAGGAAAGGCAGAAGCACAGGTAGCTAGAGGTAGGGGGAAGATAAATAACTTAGGTACAGAGTTTTAAAACAGCATTAATTTTTTTCTTAAACACTAGAAAGATTTAATGTTTCTGCACTAAGAATTCCAATTGATAAGGGAATGTGGAAAACATAAGTGTAGCAGAGTAGAAGAAAAATTAAAAATCAATTGGACATGTAGGAAAATATGAAGGGAGAAGCAAGGAAAAAGTTATGAGCTCTTCTCAGCATGCTTCAGTTTATCTCCTGATCCTTTTATCCAAATACATTTATCCTCTTTCACTAAAAAAAAAAAAAATAAATTATTTTTCCAGTGCACTTGCTAAGCTATTTGATATTTTTTACTGTTAAACTTTATCCAAATACTGTATTTATCAAGCAAGGCAGACACTGGAAAGCTCTAAAAGGCCCTCACTATGACATCTACAAATAATCAGAATTTAAAAATAAGAAAAAAAAATTATCAACATTGACTAATAACAATGGCATAAAGTCCACACTGGGAAAAATCATGTACAGTCAGTATTTTAAGCCTAAGCATTTATCAAGTTCATGACAGCATTCTTCTTCCTGATTTAACCAAGAACATGCTGTTGAGACATTATGCTCAGTATAATAATATAATGTAACTGAATGTCCAGTTTTAAAGGTAGAGGTTGAGATAGGTTTTTGAACTGTGGCAAGACAGAAAAGAATGGTTTAAAGACTGAAGAATCTTATTTGAAAAGTGAGTGACTGACAGAAGCTTTGACTTTCACTTTTCCCTAAAGAATGTAAAAATGAGATCACGGTGAGCACACAGTATTTACAAGGAGAGGGGTTTAGAACAGAGCTGTTGAGGCAGAGCTTGTTTTAATCTTTCACATAAAGGGATGGCAGGTCGCAAAGGCAACAGATGATTTTAACAGATTATGAACCAAACAACATTAACTCAGATACCTTGTAGATTCTTTCATAATTTCAATCCTTTATGTCAAGGTTGGATACCCTTCAAAAATATACTGTTGATTGTATGGATGAAACAACATGCCCTGCACTTTACAGGAGGTCAGATTAGATTTTCTCAATTGTCCTTTCTAGACCTCAAAGCTAAAAATAAAACTAATGCGCAAGACAAGCCTCCTTATAAGGAAAAACATTATAAAGTCTAATCTAGCATAACAAATAAATATTTATTGAACAGTATAGTTCAAATTATCTCAGTGAAAATACTATCAAGCTCATTTTCCAACAGCTCAGTATCCTCTATGCTTAAAACCTTACAATATGATGCAAGATACACAAAGAGTTTACAATTTAACAAACAAAAAAATAAACTGAAGAAGAGTGGTAGAAATTAAGTAAAAAATCTGTACCACTCATCAGGAGGCACAAAGTGACAGAGAAGCCAGATAGGGACCACGTAGGAAATTAATAAGTCTTAAGACATTCCTGTTCTCAGTCACATAGCACACGCAGCAAGTACTGGAGAGAATTTCTAGTGGACACGCTAGCACAGTAGTAATTCCCTCATGGGCAACAAGATTTTCTTATATGCAATAACCTCGGAGGAGTATTTATATTCTGGACCTTATGACGGAACAAACATGATACAAGAGAAAAAAAAAATACTTGAGAGTTCCTGTATCTTACTCAAAATAGACTGATTTTTGCAGAGACTTCCAGGTGGAAGAGGTCTATTTCACTTAACACCAAAAGAAAACCCAAAAGTCAACAATTTGTATTTGAAGGCTGATAGAGAATCACCTTCTCAGAAGTACAGTGTACACAGTATTCATCCAAAACTTTTAGACAAAATACTGTCCAGCTAGCGTGCTCTCATTCTGAAGCGTATGTGTACAGTATTTTAGCCGACAAGCATAGCAATGTCACTCTCTTCAGTCACATGCACAGGTTATGTGCACAGAAGATGATCAGAGGACTGGAGCAACTCTCCTATGAGAACAGACTGAGAGAGTTGGGGGTCTGCAGCCTGGAGAAGAGAAAGCTTCCAGGAGACCTTATAGTAGCCTTTCAGTATCTGAAGGCTACAGGAAGGCTGGGGAGGGACTATTTACAAGGTCTTGCAATGACAGGACTAGGAGCAATGGGTTTAAACTGGCAGAGGGAAGATTTAGACTAGATGTCAGTGAGGGTGGTGAGGCACTGGAACAGGTTGCCCAGGGAGGTTGTGGCTGCTCCCTCCCTGGAGGTGTTCAAGGCCAGGGTGGACGAGGCCTTGAGTGACCTGTGCTAGTGGGAGGTGTCCCTGCCTATGGCAGGGGGGTGGAACTAGATGATCCTTGAGGTCCCTTCCAATCTTCCCATTCTATGATTCTATGATACAGTCTAGCATATCAATAGACCCCTTACTAAGTATTTGTGTAAAAGCTTCCTTTACATACATACCTGGTACCAGACACAATAAACATCTTTAATTGCATTTCATCCTAGGTTCAGCTCAGATATGGGTCATGCTGTCTTATTACAACAGATTATTTCCTGTGATGATGATGATGATGATGATGGCTTAAACCATGACAGATGTACTAGTTACATGAGTAGTTTTCATCACAGCATGAAGGTCAGTATTGTATTAACTTTACATTTATACAAGTACAAATCTCAAGAGGTGGTTGAGGTACCTGTCAGAATATACTATTAAATAGCAGCTGCTGGAAAAGTATACTTAAATGTATGTACCCTACAAAAAAATTTCAATATCTCAGAAGCTTAATATATAAAAAATGTAAATCACTGCACTAAGGCTCACAATACCAAAAAAATAATGGCCAGTCACATGTACCATGGTCCACCTGTAAAGAGGATACTGTTGTCTGTAGTTAGTTTGATCCTTGTCTAGGTACTTCTTACAGAAGCACTTAGAGAGATGCTGCACACCTTTGCTTCCCAATGAAATCCATGATGAATGCACAGTTCTCGCTACATTGAGTGCTACACGGTTCCATTCCATTCATAGCAACCCCCCCAGACCATTGAGATGAAAAATATAATCACACAGACAAGACTACTCATTACAGAACTGTTTCTATGCATCGCTGTAAATGGCCAATACAAATCTTTTCTTAAGGATCAGCAGACCATCAGCATTCTTCTCAAGTACATGGAAACTTTCCAAAACTGGAGATTGGGCTGGAGAAACTTTAAAATTGCTCATCACCTTCACTGACACTCATTTGCCAAGGAAGACGAGCCACCCACCTCTAGTTTGTGCTCAGTCTTAACCTGTATCTAAGACATTGTTCATGAAATGTCTTAACATTTCTTCAGCAATTCAAGGGTCCTAAGTTTTAAGATGGTTCTTATTCAGGATCTTTACCTGTGACAACAAGGAGATACTGTGCAGCTGATTTTCTTTCTGGAATTTCTGAGCAAGTCCCTCCAACGTTAATAGCTGGACACTTCTAGTGTCCAAACTATGACAGTACATCAGCTGGCTGTTCTAGTAGAAGCTGGCTGCTGAAAAAAGTTCTGTAAAGCATCTATCAATTCTTTGGTTCCAAATATTTCTGAAGTACTTTATTTGGAAATATGTCCAAGTTTCATAAAGCCTTTTTAATGTGAAATTATCTATAAATTGCTAGAGAATATTAAAAAAAAAAACCAAAATTAGATCCATTTTTATCCATAAATCTGCAGTACATTTTATAATTGCTGATCTATATTTTAAGTTAAATTCTTAGTTTTCCAGTAACATGCATTTATTTCTTGGTCATGGCATTCATTCATTGCTTTAGTTTTCTGGAATGACTTTGAGCCTTCACAGCACCACAGTAGCATTTTATCTATGTGTTTAAAGTCAAAGTTCAGGCAATTTTCCCTTTAGCCTTTTAATGACCTATAAAGTCATCTTCTTTGCTAAAATTACAGTTCCTTTAACATAAATACAATATGTATGAATTTCATTGTTTCGTATTTAAAAATCAATCACATGGATATAATTCTGTCCTATTTCAACTTTTGACTTTTACAAAAGAAACCTTTATAAACTGTTTAATTCATTAAAATTTTACAAAAATCCATTAGAAGAGTTTCTCATTTTATCCTACTACTACTCATCATCTCTAATTTCATTTTAATAACTTCTCTTTTTAAGATCATAAGTGTAATGTCATGCATATATTTTACATTAACATTAAAAAAAGCCTAAAATGGAGGATAGTTAGAGGCTTTTTTACTCTTCTATAAATATATTGGAAGAAAAATAATCCCATTTTAGCATAATATATGACTCCACATTAAACAAGGAATCCTTTTTCCAAACACTTAACTTGTACATCAGTCATCCTTAGCTTCAGATGATTAAAAAGAAGCTAAATATATTCTCTTGCATGGTATATACTTTGAAATGTATAATTTGGAAAAGTCAAAGTTCCTTCTCATTTTGACCAAAGAGAAAAAAGAAAGATGAAACATATCTTTCCTTGTAAGTGTTTCATTAAAAACAAGCATCCCAAATACACAAAATCTCTGCAGGTATAGTTAGAACTATGTTATACTGTAGCATACTCATACCAGTCCTGGAATGAAGTGATCCTTCTAAGTGTCTGGGAACAAATTTCACTGAACAGTGTCAAGCAGTGTTGCATGTTAGAGAACTGTTTCTTAGAATGTGCAAACTACACTAAGCAACAAAATACTGCACTGCTGTGGAAGATGCATCATGCCTCATACCAAGCATGCCTTGCATGACACCACCATTGAGCGAGAAGAGTCGTGCATAACACTTTAGCAGCACCAGGCTCTTGTTAATAAAACATTAACAGTGCAAACATTAAAGTCTGCAGTCAATTCCCTGTAAGCCATGACACCCATTTTCAAACTGCAGAAACAGATTTTTCCCTGACAAAATAAAATAAAAATAAACAGAGATCCACCACTTTTTCTTTAGAGACTACTGAATAAGTGTTATGGAAGGGGTAATTAATTACTGCAAGATGGTATTTTTAAAATATTAATATATAGTTTATTAATATTAAATATTCAGAACTCGCATTACCCAGATCACCATTTAATAATAATAACAGGCTCTTTGCAACATTATGGAAACTATATACAGGTTATAATAGGATCTAAAATTAACTATTACATATATACATTAATTGAACTCGATTTAAACTGGAAGAGAAGGCTTTGCGGTCAGTATACCGCTTGCAGCCAGTACGCCGTTTGCTAACTAGATGGACGCAAGGAGCAACTTTCTGTTTATGGCAGAAGGCAATTAATAATTACAAGAGGCTTTTGGTATTTACTCACNCGGTTGCTCTCCCCAAAACAGAAGGAGGGAGAGCAGAAAAACATGCCTGGTCAAGCCAGGACATGTACAAGCCTAATTTGGCCTGTTTAGGCCTACCACGACAATAAGTACTTTTGTTAGTGATTTTTACTGTAATTCAGTTTTAATTATTTCCAATTATATTTTGTAGTACAGAGATTTGTAAAGCCCAACTTAGAGTATAATAAGGTCTAAATAGTATAACATCTCTTACAATATTGCACTGTAAAATCATAGCTAAGAAATAGTAGGACAGCACAGATAACAGGTGTGAGAGAGAATTATACAGTGGCAAATAAATTTCAGCTCTCTTTATAGGCTGAGTCCCACTCAAAGACAGAGTAGAATGAAGTAAGAATGGGAGGGAGTAGAAGATGGATAATTACTAGAGGAAGACAGCCTGTGATGATGCAGTATCTCTTGAGAGAGAAAACTTGGGGAATGTTATGAATTCACAGACTTCAACTACTCTGAGGCTGACGTTGAACAACAGATAGAGATAGTTTCCCTGAATGCCATATACTACCTTCATCAAAGATCCCTGTCTGGGTCAGCAAGTAAAAGCAAGAAACAAGCAGCCATCAGAGAAAGTAACAATCCTTTTGGATTACCTCTGACAGTAAGTGCCCTGCAGATTGTTGCCATCCTTATGTTTAATGGATCCACTGCTTCAAAAATATGTGAAGCAAGACAATCCCGTAACGAAGTGTGTGCTTGGGTCTGCCATCACAGAGGGCCAGCACAATTTTGCAGAGAAACTTTGGAGGCAGTAGACCCGAGTGAGAAAATGTTCATTGGCTGAGTATCCCGAGTTTGGGTCAGAGGGTGTCGCTCCTTAGAAAATGGATATGTTTGTTACCTCTCTGAGACTTTGAGTTCTACCAACTATGTTTTCTAAACCCACTAATTTATCCAAGAAGCTATGTTGGCTTTTATCAATGACCTTGATACACAAAATCTAAAGGCTCTAGTTCATTTCCTCACACTTCCCATTTCCAATATTGCTCCTTGAAGTACAGTAAAAATTCCCTGATGATATTTTCCATCTGAAGTGGTATAGAATGGGGTAAGGCTGTAATAAGGAAGCGGGGGGGGGGGAAGGGGGAAAAAAAAAAATCATCTATCCAATACTTACCATTTCATTTATTTCTAAACTTAGAAAGTTTGCACTCATTAATTTTCTCTTAAAGGTAAATGCTTGCATAGCAACATATACTACAAACATCAGAAATGATTTAATAGAAGAATCACCTGCCAGATAATTCTAAATTTTATTCTTTCAGTGATCAATGTTTCATCAATTCCATGGCAGTCAGTATCATATTAACTATAAGTCTTTTGATTTATCAAGTGATATAAACCAAGGTCAACTTCATCTCTCTCTTCTGGCACATTATACCAATTAAATTGCTGCATCCTTACTGATTTTTATCTGTGGAACTAAATGGAGCTTAGCAAATATCGTTTTCCAATCTCTGTCCCCATACTACTCAGTAAGAAAAACTGCCTCTCTCCAATTGTATGTACCCAGTACTGTCCCTATCTTTGGAATTCATGGGTGCAGCAGACTCTCTCCACTAGCAGAAGTCTGATGATTCCCTACATACCTGTGAATACAATGCTACCAAAAAAGACTGTGTGCAAACAAAATCTGTAACTGTATAGTCATACTCACCAAGAACACTAACCCCTGGACAAATTCAGCATTCATTTCGTTAACAGAAATAATTCCTTTGGTATTTAGCAGTTGTTAGCATTTAGCAGTTTTCCGTGCAAGGGGAGGTGATCCTGATTTGGCTATTATTATTTGATTGGTTTCAGTGGAACTAGCACTGCTATTATCAAAGATGCAAATAAGAGCAGAATGAAACTCTACTAATTATATGACTGGCTTACCTTGCTTTATTAAGGAGTTTCAAATTAATTTCGATGTTAGTTAATGAGCTTCTAAAAGAAACTATTATTTGGTAATTGTTTTCACTTCAGACACCTTTTCAGATTAGCTACATTTAGCATTTATGCTGTCTCCTTTTTATGACCCAGTTATTTACTTTTCACAGCTTTTGGTAAAGTGCTGCTGCCAACTAGCATGTGAATACTCAACCCTTTACTTGTTTGTTGGTAATTTACTGGAAGCACCCGATTCTGTTTTCAATGAAGTCTCAACAAAAAGCCTTATAGATTTCAATGGGAATAGAAATAGACTCTCCAAGATTTTCAGGCTTGAAGCTGTTGGGTCGATATGTACCCAGAAATCTTCTAAAAGCCCAGGATGAAGAAAGGAAGCTCAAGTTCTTCACCACAAACTCTGCACAGGTCTCAGTCAGCAGTTCTGACTGTTCCTTGTATTCATAGAGTTCCGTCACTGTAGGATAGGAGTTTTCTTATTTCATAAAGCTTTTTTATTAAAATAAAACCAGTTTCATTGCAATCAGATGTTCACCTGATGTATGCACTGAGAACATCCAGAGCCTAGCAAACCAGTCAGTAATCACTGAACACAGTGACATGATTAACTGGAAAGCAGCCTGTCCACATTATGCCATTCGGCACACTGCACCCTGTTCTGTTTCAGCCCTTCATCCATTTCTGAACAAGACTCTTCATAATAGGAAGTGTTGATTTCATTAATGCTCTGCATACTGCAGGCAGAAAAATCTGAATGTTAGGTGCTCCACTTAATTTTTTTTTTTTTTTAAATGTGAAGCTAACTTGTAATAGTAGTAAGGTAACGATGATAAGCTGTTACTGCAGAAGTGATTTAAATGTAAATGAGTCAATGTTTAAACAACAGAATAAATCTTCAGTGCAATATGAAACAAAACACCTTATGTGGTTTATAGGAACATGTGAAATATTTGACTTACATAAAGTAAGAAAAACGGCATGGTCTCCACAGCTGCTTTTTAAGTTTCTTCTGTGTAGATCATTCTACCCAGCTACAAAAAGAGGACTGAGTTTTCAAAAGATAACAAAATGCTAACAGACTTTGCTTTTTCCAGGTGCTTATTTTGAAGTTGGCAATACTAAATATCAATTAGTATTTTGTTTGGCTTCCAATTTGGAACCCCATTCCTATCCTTCCAGAAGTACATATTGATAGTTCTTACAGTGGGGTTGGATCTGCTTGGTTTAAATGCTATAGGAACAGATCTCACACAGATCAAAAGTGTTATGGTTTCCATCTAATTCAGCAATGCTCATATCTGCAAATTTCCACTAATTCTCATCGTAAAAATCTGGCCCAAGAGATGGGTAGCAGCATTTTAGTTTCTTCAAGATACTTTAAATTATAGTAACACAGGGTAGATACTGTTAAGAGCTCCTACAAACACTTCCTGCAAGATAGTTATCACTGGCATAGCCAGAGACAAAACCAAACGGGCAGCTTCTACTCATTAAACTTGCACAATATAGAGCTTTCCTTGTTCCTTCTGGGACACCAAAGAGGTTAGTTTTCTCACTGCTTTTTTAGTAATTTTATAATTACGAATAGAGTAAGTATACTAAGTACACTGTAGACATGGCACTTAGGAGCATGACTCAGTGGTGGACTTGGCAGTATTAAGTTTACAGCTGTACTCGATGATCTTAAAGGTCTTTCCCAACCTAAACAATTCTGTGATTCTACATGACACATTCATACAATAGCACTCAATTCCACTAGCGTGTTCAGTTACTGTCTAGCACAAGCAAGGGATTATCAGCTACACTGCATTATGCAGCCCCAAAGGGAGTCTTTTCACGATGGGAGTCCTGCCCAAGGTGACAATCAACACGTACTCACAACCAAAATCACTTTGGAACTAAATAGGATTTTCACATAGTTTGCAGTATTGCTGTGCAGGGAAGTGTGCATATTATCACAGTAGCAGGAATGGGAATACAAAGGATGAAAAAACCAATAATCACAGAATAATGCAATAAACTGTATTCCAACAGATAAATTCTAGTCCTACATCTCATATCCATTATTTTGCAGTACTGCAGTAGATTTCTCCTACATGCATATCTTTTTGTTCAATTACTATTTTTAAAGGAATGGGGAAAAGACTGTGGATTTTAAAAACATTTCAGCATCCTTCCAGTAGCATCAAGAGTAAAATATGTAGCTGTCACACAGGTTTAATATTATTAGTGCATCAGTGGAACAACACCAGGAGAAGAAATAGGCAGATGAGGACGTTAATTTAATTCAGAGTTCAGCTCTGCCAGCACTGTTCATGATGAGTGCTACCTCAGTCAGGGAGAAAACCCACCAATTTTCATGTGATTATTCCTTAGGCAAAGTTCTTCTGGAGAAGAAAAGGAAGGGAGAAAGTTCATTCCTGGGTTATGAGGCAATGAAGAGTAACTCTTCCATACCTTATTGCCATGAGATGTAAATTTAAAAATAAACAATGATTAAATAAATGTGATTTGGACTTTGCATTAATAATAACATACATTTTAAAAGAAAGGATCATTAACTACCCTTTCTGAATGTTGTCCGTTTTATTGCATTTTAACACCTAGAGTCATTTTCTTATTTGAACTGTGACAGTTTCATCACCAAGTTCAAAGGAATCAGGATTTCTACCCCTAAATTTTATTGAGTGGTGATAAATCTACAGCAAGCTGCTGTATACCTTATGTTCTTCACACAAAAGATACTTAAGTTTTAAATCCTACAGTTGTACACTTTCAACATCTCTGTTGCATGTTGAAAGTGAAAATTTGCCATGAAACTGAGAAATCCAAAAATGTACTTCAAAATGACAGTACTTGAACCGAAAATTTCCTGATTTTTTTTTTTTTATCAGAATACTATCAGTTAGTTTTATTGTATCAGAAACTGGTTGCTATTACACTATTTGCCAGGAAACCTCTGTGAATGTCTTCCACATTTTGGAAGAGATTAGAATCCTGCAGATGAAAGGGGTAAACAGTTAGGTCTGTAGTATATAGTATACATAGTATATAGTTGTAAGCATGGTTATTTTACTTCTTTGCATGGCTGTTTCACAGCACAAATCAGAAGATTCAACAGTACTACTGGAAAATGCAAGTAAGCAATCCCAAATTTTGATTTGGGAAAAAAAATAGGGAAAAACTTCCCATTTGGGGATGTAGGGAGGCTACGAGGTAAGCTTTTAACATATTTTAACAATTAAATGTGATCAAAGAAATTCTAATGGGCTTTCTTATTTTTGTTTTCTACAGAGTGAAAGAATAAAGAACTGAGATTCATATCATTCTGCCACCAGGAAGTTTAATTTTCTTCAGAGCAGATTTATAGCTGCTTTTGTCTTCCAAACTTAGTAAATTAACATTGATTGTAAGAAGAAATGTTCAAGCAAGACATCCATAAGAAACTCTTTTTATATGCTCTGTAAGATGAAGGTATCTATCACCTTCATGCAATGAAAAGTTGCTCACAAATGGATCCACTGGTGCATTTTAGATGCAGGTTGTTGACTGTCTTTGATAAACGAACTTAGGAAGCAGCAATCTTCTCCAAACTAAAAGCCTATTAATCAAGTAGAAATCCCTATTTATTTTAATAGGGACACATTTCTGTGCACTGGCATCTCTCCCACTCTGATTTTAGAGATCATAGTAAACCATTGTCAGTGTAGTTTGTTTTCAACAGTGACCTTTCATTTTATCTTTGCATTGAAGCAGGGATGAGGAATCTCAGAGCAATACTCTAGGTAATTCCTACTATTTTGGGATACTTCAGACCTTACAAAGCACTAAGTGACACTGCCTAGATGTGAGATAGCAGACAGAAATAGAGAGCTGTGTAGACCAACCTTTCACATAAGGCTCAGGATTACCTGGTGTGCTCTGCCTGCTCACTTGTCTGGGTTATTTTGGCAAATTCATAGAACCTGCAATTTCTTTCTCCTGTTTGCGACGGAATCTTTGCAAAGCTTTGTAATTAAATTTAACCACAATCACCTTTCAGAAGAAATAAACCACTCTCTGCTTAGACTCTTTGAAACTGAAGCTCTGTATATGTTGTACACATTTCCTCTCACTGATAATAAATCCACGTATAGGCATGTACATGATGCATGTACATGATACATGTACCTATAAGGATATTACATTTGCAGGGCCAGTATTATAGCTGGGTAATATAAATTACATCAGCACAAGAGGTAAGTAAATCAGAAAAACAAGACTGTTGCTTTTTCACTATCACATACAAACTTAAAAGTATGAAAGATTAAATGCTTAAAATATCATCTCAAATTCCAATTTGTATTGAAAAGTTTTTCATTACAGAAGAGTAAAATCATTTCTGGTGAGACTGAGTCAGCAATAGGACAAGGAAGAGTGACAAGTTATGGAATATGAGGCATGGCTCAAGCTAGGCAGCCAGACAGAAAACAGAGTGTAAAGCAGAGTCTGCAAAAAATTCCTACCACAGGTAGGAATTCAAACCACAGGTTCTGCAAACTGCAACATCCACAAAGAAAACCAGTTTACTGCTTTAGTCCACACAACACATTGCATATGATTCTGGATATCATGCAAAGAAATCTGAGTATAAACACTGCAGAAAAACTGAACATTTTGATAGAGTATGGTCTGTTGCTTTCTGTAAAAATGGATAAATTAGACTACTGGTCCAGGCATGCCTCTTAACTTTGTACATAAATATTCCAATACTCATTGTATTAGTAACTTACTCACACCTCTGCTACATCGTAAGGACAGACACAGGCGATGAATAAATGTCAGATACTGACTGTTCAGGCTCTCTATTACCTGAATTCACTTGCAATGCTTTAGAGGTTTGTCACTTGCTGACCCTCCATTATATGCCATGACTGATCTATGGAATCAATTTCAATGCTTGGTTTACTGTATATGAATATGTTTTTTGACTGAGATAGTATACTGGCTGTACTCAAATTCCATATTGTGCATAAAGGTATGCTATGTACAATACAGTGTACATACATGCAACTCAGTCACCTGTTTGTTTCTGGAAACATGCAAATACCTCTTTGTCTGCAATGCTTTAGCAACACTGCACAGACTATAGTGGCAGACTGTAATAGAGAGTACTACAACACCACCAGTATGTAAAGGCTTTGTTCAGAGAAACAAAATTCAGTCTTCTGTGTTATTCATACAATAGAAGACACAATTCACCATTTGTATTGCAAACCACAATTTGCATCACAACCCTTTAAAAATAATCCAGAATGTCATTATTGGTGGAACTGAAACTTCATAATGTGCCTCACCAATAGATATGAAAAGATAATTTTTTTTCATCTTTGCATGTCTTCAAGCAATTAAAGCAGTGTCCTCCTCACGTATTTCAATCAGATGTTATATTTGCAAAACACACAAAGGTGTAATTTACTTCTTGTAGATTGTCTATTGCTACATAATGTAGTGCAAGAGCTGCCAGAACTACACAGCACTTACCTCACTTGTTAAATTTTTCCATTTTAAATGGGTATGCTACAGACTTTCTCCCATGCTCAAAGCTTTTTAAAGTATGACAGCCATGTTTCTCAATAAGAAGTCTAAATCCTGATAACAAAATAATGGCATTATATTAGGAAAGGTTTCACAAGCCCTGTAGTACAGTCTCAGCTTTGCCCTCATGCTCTACACACAGCACCTCCAGCACCTCAGCAAACTGAGGTAGAAATTGAACTTTGCCGGTTGCAACTTAATGCTGGCAGAATTGTCTTATTTCAGTTTATAATGTCTCTAACAGCAGTAAGAATCCAGAACAAATACGATTACAAAAGTTTCGACACCATCATGATCACAAACATATTCTGTCTTAATTTGTACACTATGATATGCTTCTCCTTAACTGTACATCTGCTGCACAATTGTTTGGAGCAAAACTTCGTGGAACTGAAGAGATCTGAATCAGTGAAATGCTGATCTGCAAACAGACAGGTATTTCTATTATTTAACTCTGTGTTGCACGCTATTGTGACTGCCACTGCCTGCAGTTGCAAATGAGGACTCAGAAAAAAAACCTGCATGACACTCCTGTAATGACCACTGCATTTTCACCCAAACTATTTGAAGAAACTGAAGAAAGCATTTTATTTTAGAGTACAAGCATATGCCTCCATGTAGCTACAACAGAGAATTTAACTTAGGGTTACATATTCCCAGCTTAATGTAGTAATTTATACAGCACTAAACAAGGACTCAGACCAGCACTAATACAAGTCATCCAGTAGTGAAGAAGTCTGTATCTCTGTAAGTACAATATGGAGTACAGACTGAAAACTAAAAATGTGACTACTCTGTGCTTATCATGTGTGCTTTTCCTTCACTACGCATCCAGACACAGGAATTGTTGCACAAGTAACAAACATATTCCTTGTCATCTAATAGACATCCATTAAGTATTCCTTGCTTAATATGTCCAGTCCAACAAAAGGGACACAGTATTTAGTCCACAAGATCTGCTAATTCCAAACCCTGTTGTCCAGCACTAGTCTAACTACAGCTACAGCGTGCAACCCTTCCCCATCAGAAAGCTGTGAAGCAAGATGGTCAGTGGTTTATTATTCTAGAGAATTTACAGTGTTATAATTTATACACCTGGATTATGATTCATGTCAATGGATTGTTCTAACAATAACAAAAGAGCAAATAACAAAACCTCTATTGTCAGTTTCCTGGCACGACACACGCACCACCATTACAACACCCCTTTACATTATCCACTGTGGGGAAGATTTGATACTGATATCAAATACCTATTTGTTAATGTAGTCTTTCCTCCTTCTTTGTCATCATCCTGCGAGATTACTTCAATAAGTGGTCAGAAACAGTGTTTATGTCACAAGTCACACCTGCTACTGTAATTATGTTACTGTTCACAGCTTCCTGCAGAGTGGAGCCCAGAAGAATTAGTATCAATAACAGATCAAAATTCACCCCCCTAGAGTCTGAAACTTTTCTGAGGAAGTGAAACATCCTCTACAGAAGATCAAACACTTTAAACTTTGTAAGAAAGGTGTACTGATCACTGGGCAGAAGGCTTCTTACAAAATTACAGAGCACATGCTTCCAAAATTGTAACTTAGACAATTCCTGAATGGCTATATGTGAAAGAGAAACGAGAAGTTAAATATTGCTATCTTTTAGATGATCTACTCTGAAATAGAAGCACAATTGGATATAACATAAACCAGCCTAATAAATGAAGTAAAATCACAAAATAGACAGAAGTTACCATCATGGTGCTAAGAATCTGCAGGTTTCTCAGTTGTGAGAACATAAAAACTCTGATTCTTTTAAGAAAGAGAATCAAAGTCCTTGTTGTTCCTCAAGACTGCTAGAAAAGAAAAAATGAAAAGTTTTACCTGTCCAGACAACCCTATAGGACAGGTTGCTGCTTGCTCTCGCTAACACAGAAAAAAATAGATTTTCTGCTGATTACAGAGGATATATAACAGTCCTCAGAAAAGAAACATAGGAAGAAATTAAGATTGCCAAATCCTGATTAACCACCTCCAGGCACCGGAGACCATTAGGTAAGTTATTGTAGAAGTTTAGGCTTGAATTTTAACAATTTTGTCCCAGACCGGTCTGTCTGTTTGGTCTCTAAGTATATATGACTGCCTAGTAGGTACTTATGTAAATGCTGAGACAATTGAATAATAAAGTTATTATTTCATTATTGCTTTGACATTACAAATAAACAATCTATTTAAAGAATAGAGGCACATGTTCCTGAAATAGGTGCTTGGAACCTGGTGATTTTGCATTACGTGGGCTCTCCTCTCTCTGAAGATTGCCCAGAAAGGAAGCTGTCTTGCTACTGCCATTGCTATACCCTATCCTCATATACATCCTGAAGCCTGTCCTTCACACCTATACTCGGCTACATTCCCAACCACTCAATTGGTTGTGGGAATTAATGAGGCAGGAATTAGAAAATTTGTAGTTATTTTATTTCCAGAAAGCCTCGCCCACAAGCTATATATAAATTAGTTAGATTGGGTTCAAAATTCATTTGGGAAAATCTTCACAAGGATGCTTATAGGGAATTTAGTAATTCAGGAAAATCAGAAAATTGGAAAATGTTCGCCATAAAAATAGCTTTGCTGCACTTACAACTAAAGGCAGCCCAGAGCCCTAGGGAGCATCTGTGCTACTCACGGCAGCAGAGTAGGAATTTGGAGATAGTCCCTTGGCTCCTTTTGTGGCAGTGCCTTGAACTGCAAATTGTAATCCAGCGTTGAATCAACGCGATGCAGGAACCAATGCAGTGCCTTCCGCCAGAGTCCAAACTGACTGCAGACATGGCTGCCACAGGTGAAGGTCGTGGGGCAGATCATGGGGCAGCACAGGGCAAAGCTCAGGCTGCTCGGCAGTGGGCTCATGAACGGCGTCAGTTGACTGCAGAGGCAGGTCCCTGCAGCAGGCAGGCAGGGTGCAGCCACCCAAAAGCGGGGACTGTGCGCTTTCTCGTCACCGCCCCTCCAGGTCTGACTCTAGGACCAACTCCAGGTCTGAGTCAAAGTCCCAGCCAAAGTCCCCCTCAAAGTCCCTCTCCAAGTTCCTCCCAAAGTCCAACCAAATAATGTGTCCAGTTGCCATATATATATATGCTGGGGCAATTTGCTCTCCCCTGTTCAAGCCCGCGGTGGGTGGGGTAAGGTACTTGTCACCTACTTCTTTCACATTCCAACCCCCTGGAGCGAGAGGTGGGGGGGAGCAAAACAGTTCCGTGCCCCATTCAAAACTCTGGTGGGGCAGGAACTTGGGTGTGTCCTTCCACAACCACATGGAGAAATTCAGACTAAGATACAATTACCAAGGATTACTGAGCAGCAAAATTCCTATAACTCTTGTCCAAAAGAAGCAAACAAAAAAGCGAACAAATAAACATTTGCAATGTTCTCTGTGAAAGAGAAGATACAGAAGCTAGAGAGACATGGGGGGAAGGCTTTAAAAGAATGCAGACTCCTACACCTTGCTTCCAAGAGTTGTAGACATATGTTGCGGTTTTGCCTAGTTGCTTTCCCAACAACACTTTTCAAGTACATTTGAGATCTACAGAGACCTATCAAGTTGATGAAAACAGGTAACTAGATGCCTGCAGATACACAGCAGACTGACATATGTCCAGATGGAAAAATGTGAATCATTAGGTAACATTTTTAATTGGACTCCAAGAAATCAACACATGAGAAAGCTCAATATACAACCCTTTAACCAGAGCATATAATCAGTTGAGAAGTATACATCCAGAGAAATCCCAGCTTCATTTTCCTATAACATGTTATTCCAGAAAATAAGAAAACTATTATAAAGAATACAGTGCACAGTTCTTGGGTACAGCAGTCATCTTTGAGAAGTCAATGTTCCACAGGAGGATTTGAGAGGCTGTATTTGGCTGCACTATAAAAAAAGAATGGGCAATGCCTTTGCCGCCTTACTATCATGGAGCTGTGGACAAGTACTGATAAGCACTGAACTCTGGCAGCAATGTGTTGCTTTCTGCCATTCCTCATTATCTGCCTTTGAAAGTAGCATTAAAATATCAGAAAGTAGGAGGTGACTAATGCTACACTATAGTGGCTAGTAGCAATCATTGATACTCAGTTTATTTTTGTCAACTGTTAGCACTCAGTGATGTGAAATAGCCATTATTCTTAGAGAAGACAAATATCTACAAAGAGATAAAGATGACAATTCTGTGCTACCATTTACTGCACCACAAATCAAATGAAACATTTTCACTGAAGAGTAAATATAATCGCTACAATCAGCAAACATCTGCCTCAGCCAGGCAGAGAGCCATGCACAAATTATTTGAATGACCCACAGTCTCTACAAAAAACACAAGTTTATAGAAAAAACCCTACTGTGTCCTTCCAGGATAACAGCTCTCAACCCACAGGCTACTCCACCTACCCTCAGTGGCTCAGACACAATTAAACAAACACTGTTGCCCATTCGGGTCATACCAGATTTAACCTTCCATCTCTTTTGATTAGAAACCATGTGTGTAAATAATGGGGGGGGAATTAGGCTTTGGTCATCATTGCTTTGACAGAAATCATAGTTCATCTGACTTTTCATCCTCTTAGGATTTGACTCATTAATTTTTGAGTGCTGTAGTGCTAAATTACTAATCCCATTCTAAACATCAAGAAGACATGCCACAGCACTTTAAACAAATACCAAATTGAATGATTACCACTCTAAATAAGACTTGAGTCCTATACACAAGGATGGATTTCTAAAACGATTTTTGCTTCAGAGTCAGTCTTTTTGCTGGTTTATCCAATTATTTCCTAATGTGTGATCAAATTAGCTTCGTACTCAAATCAACTTTCGCCCTCCCAATTGAAATTTACCAGACCAACTCAGATGGCCTGGAAGATAAAGCTATATTTACAGCAAAGTTAGATTTACAAGCATGTATACACAATATATTTATGAGTATTTAAAATTACGTATAATTTAGAAATAACACAGAAATCCAAACCTCCCCCTGCTCCCAGACACAGAAAAGAAGTCCAGAGGGTGCCCAACATCACCCTCTCTCCCAGACAGAAAACACGACCAGCAAGGTTTACATATTATCTGTTAGCCAAGGTTAGTGGAAGAAATTAGAGCAGAGTGAAGAAGAAGCAAAGAGACCCAGAGCCTTAGAGTAAAGAATGGAAAGAAACTGTGTATATTCTGGCTTTTATACCTTTTAGCAAACCAATGAATTATATAGAGTTTATCATTATTTTCCTTTTACAATCAACGATCTAATTTCTCTATTAGAATATTCCAATGAGCCTCAAACCACTACACAAGTAAAATACTCAGTAGTAATCCAGCTTCTCCAAATCCAAGACTGTGTCATTTTATTCCTGCATGAGGGATGTAAATAGTAACAGGGCATCCCCAGAAGGAATAGTCACAGCTAAGGATACCTTCTAACACTGATCAGCTCTAAAGAAATGTTTTTTTCTTCTCCTCTTCCTACAGAGGCACACCACTGATGAGAGTCACATAAAATTTCAGTCTACTCAATAGATTACATTATCTGCTGTCTTTGAGATGGCTTACAGAAATGTCAAACTCTTTTCAGAAATGCTTTAAATTCTACTGATAGGTGCTTCTTAGAGATGAGGAGCAACTTTGTCCAGCTTTTAACCTTTCAGCTGTGGTCCTTTTAAAAATCAAAATGTCTGCCTGAGCAATAAAAGCTGTGCTAACATTCTGAAGGCTAAGGTTACATACCACAAGATTCAGACATCTTATCTTGCAGTTTATCATAGCAGTTTTAATATCACTCTTGGATAGCATGCCAAGGTCTGTTAGTTTAACTATTGCTTTAATCAGCTGTTAATCCAAACTAAAGTCTAGATTTTGAAGCACAATTCTTCCATGCTTTCAGGTTTTAGACTTCAGTTTTGATTCAGACTTGCCCTTTTGCTGAATATTGTCAGTGTTCCCTTCATTTCAATGCTTGCAGAAAATGCCTTTATATTAATGATGAAATCAAGAGGGGGAATTCGAGTCTGGGTTTTTTTGGTTTGTTTTTTTTTGCAGTACATCCGAGACCTATTTATACGCTAGGAATGGAATTCATTGTGGTAGTGCCAAGCTATAGCTTTTTTTCTCTCTGGCAGACTGGCACCTGGTCCTTCTATGAAGTATAGGCCTTTTGCACCCTCTCTTTGATAACTTCTTCTCCCTGTTCTCAAGGGGCCTAGTAGCACTAACTGTACTTTCCAAAATTACTGGACCAAGCTCTTCTCTACCATTTCACATAAAAGCCATGAGATTTTAATGGTCAAGTTCATGTTCACTAAATTATCTCTAGTACCTACAGAGTTTGGTCGATATTTCCTCAGAGTACTCTGAGATCACAGAATCACAG
>WBNM01001255.1:0-56559 GCA_013399055.1 Ramphastos sulfuratus | reverse complement strand
TCACTGGAAGGGGCACACATCCATGTGAAATGTGGGACTGCAAGTCATCAACAGCTGTGTAGTGCTCCCACCAGAGTCTCAGGATATTGGAAATGAATCTTCTCCAGGACACAAAGTCCTTCATGGCAGTGGCCATTAAGGTGCAATGGCAGCGAACAAAGCACTTGGCAATAATGTCAGTAAAAAGTATCAGCTCCGTGTAACAGAGTGGTAACACAGTGGTACCAGGTCGACAGGAAGAAACCCAGCAGCATTTTGCTGTTCTATTCAGTGAGGGTGTCGTTGTGTTTAGAGAGCCAACAGAATGAGACTCTTTCAAATGAATTGGAGAGAAATGCAGGATTATATTTGAAAGGAAAGACACAGGAAAAACAAATGTACAGAGCATATACTGGATACATAGTGACCCTCTTGAATTTTCCCCCAACCCAAAACTAATCTACAATCCTCAGTGCTCCAATCCTCCTCACAGTGCCTCTGCCACCCCTTGGCCTCTTGCCAGCTTATAGAGAGATAGCAGAACTATGGGACTGAATAACAATTTCATATTCTCCTGTGTCCACCTCTAGACTCCTCTAGTCCCTAGAGGATTTTTAACCCTATAGTTTCCCAGCCTACACAGAGGGCAAGGCTGTGGCCATGCCTACAAAGCTGGCAAGAGCTGTAAAGAAAGGTGATCTGTTCTCCAGGCTGCATTTGCACAGAGCAGAAACAACAAGAGGTCCTTCCTTTTAAAATGCTGTGTTCATTGGCAAGGAGCACTTAGTCTAAACAAGCAACTGAACTGTTCTTAGATCATCCACACTTCAACTCCTAGGCAAGGAGAGGTCTCTGTCTTTGAAACTGGTAATTTGCTCTGTGAGTTTCTGGTCTGAATGTCCTGTGTAATACACTGCATGCTGCAAAATTCCTGATTTTACAACTTTGTGATTGAATTTTTTTTTTTTTTTACTTAAAAAAAATTTACAGATTTAATAATAGGCAAAGGTAATGCTAAAATTATTTCACAAGCCAAAAAGCCCCCCAAATCCTAGCACATTTCTATTTAAAAGCAAGTTTCATACATTAAATTGTGTATTTCTTTGGGTTTTTAAATGGATGAGGGAAGTCAAAGCTCTTTTACTGTGGGTTTGAAGGCATCCCTTAAATACTAGAGCAGTCTGGTTCTGTCTTTGTGACCCCTGGTACAAGTCTTTCAGGGTGGTTTCAGCGCATGGAAGTTTAAGATCAGCAAGGATTAAATTATCAAATACTGTATGGCACAGCAGGGAGCTTTGGTTTGCAGTGGTTAGCTGTGTCAAGGACTAGTCAGCATTCTGGGAATTCACTTGCAGAGGGCCAAATTTCATCAGTGCACTCACACTTTGCAGACCTCTGTGAAGCCCTGAAACCTCAGGCACTGCACACCTGGCTTGTTCGATGTCTCAACCTCAGATTTGCAATGCTAGAGACAAATTCAGTGCTGGATTTCTCTGTCAATAGTCACAGCAAAGCAAAAAGAAATTGCTCTCTAGCTGTGAATGAATTCCAATGGCTTTACTGAAACTCCTTGCTAGAGGAAATGCCTTCTGGCTTTGCAGACTCTCAGATTTCTGGAGAACACTGATTCGTAAGCAGAACTTCCAGCTGAATGGCACAAGCCCTGGTGTGAACCTTGGTTTTTAATATTCAAAACATGCTTTCCACCCATTCTCCTTACATTCCTTCCTCCTCTCTCAGCCCTTTTTAAGCACAAAAACTAATTCACATAGAAAATGGAAAAAAAAAAAAAAAAAGCTGCAGTATGCCTGCATAAGACAGAACTTCAGCACTATTAGCGAAACTTTCCACTGGAACCTGCTCAGCTTCCACCTTCACCGAATTGAGTCCACCTAAATCCAGAGCTTGAGCAAAACCAGGCACCTCTGCATGAGCAGAGAAGAGCTGCAGGATAGGGCACAGGCCCACACAGAGCTGGGAGACTGCAGCTGTTTGGAATAGTTCTCCAGAGAGCGCTTTCTTCTGCAAAGAAGAGGGGAAGCAGTTATGGGTCCTAAGCAGAGGTGCAGAAGGGAAAAGGAATAATGCCTGGCTCATGCTTCAGGTGACTGCCACAGAGAGGACAGCCCTGCAGCAGTGAGTGTCACACCAGGTGTACACTGAGCAGCTCCATACAAGCACTGTGCTAACTGTACAAGCAGAGCTCTCCCACCAGCTGCACATCTGAGCCAAACCATCACCTCCACTGCACAGTGGACATCACTTCATTGTTGCTGTGGGTTTCATTAACTGCCCCAGATACAAATGCTCCTTGTTTGTGGCAACACTGCCACCAACCCTCCCTGAGGGAATAAAGGGAGGTCTCAGCATCATATGTCTATCTGGCTCAATCATCTAGTCTGGGAAGAGCTGCTGGGCCTCAGAAAGCTATTGTCCATTTGATGGCTGTGTGTGACAGCCTTGGAAATGGATATTTCTGTGGCAATGTGCATAAGCCATTGCATGTGTGCAGAGTGAAACCAAAGCCCTTTCTGCTGCAGGCTGCTGCCAGGATTTTGCACGAAATATTAAAAAGAAGTCTTCATGCCTGGAGTCCTTACTGGGTCACCTCAGCCTTCAGCTCTCCTGCCAGCTCAGACCTCTCCTTGGGGTGTAATTAAATAAGGGCAAAATGGTATGAACTTGCTAATGGCTTTGCATTGCCCAGAAGGAAATTGCTGAATTACCCTGGGATGCCTGCTTTGATTAGGAATTGCACTTACTTGATTGAGGTACTTCATTTGGCAGTGAGTCTAACAGTATATAAGCAGTGGAACTGAACAGTATTAAAGGGAAACCACCTCAGAATATGCTCTTGCAAAGAAGATTAGTGAAGGTTAAAAGGATCATAGACTATATAGCCACACCCTTTCTGAAAGGCCTTCAGAGTGTGATTTCAATCCAGCTGGTGTTCTCAGCTGAGCTGAGAGCAGTTTTGTGGAGGTACATCAGCATAGCTCAGATCATGGACCCAGTTCTCAGGGACAGAAGTTAAGAGTTTGTTCCATCAACACAGTTTGAGATAGGCAGTGAGGCTACTTTCTCAGTCAAACTCTAAATTTTTAAAATTTAGTAGAAAAACCTCTCCTTGGGCAAGATTATTCCATCTCTGCCTATTGTAGGATTTCCTTTATCATCTTTTAAAGGCAAGACTGGCTGCTCTCACCTATATACTTCCTCTCTCAAAGTAAATAGTAGGAAGGAACAAAGGAACAAACCTAGAAATTATGTTCTTGAAATTCTTAAAATCATAGAATGGTTTCAGTTGGAAGGGACCTTCAAGATCATCCAGTTCCAACCCCCCTGCCATGGGCAGGGACACCTCCCACTAGCCCAGGTTGCTCAAGGCCTCATCCAGCTGGGCCCTGAACACCTGCAGGGAGGGGACACCCACAGCCTCCCTGGGCAACCTGTGCCAGTGTCTCCCCACCCTCACTGGAAAGAATTCCTTCCTAATCTCCAGTTTAACTCTGTCCTCTTCCAGGTTAAAGCCATTGCCCCTCATCCCATCATAAATAAAATCTTACAGTAAGTCCCTCCCCAGCTTTCTTGTTGCCCCCTTCAGGTACTGAAGGCTGCTATAAGGTCTTTCTGCAGCCTTCTTTTCTCCAGGCTGAAGTTCATTTGCTTTCTCAACATACTTACAGCCCTTTGTGGCCAGATGCTGGACTACATCCCTACTCAGACCAGTGAAGACTTGTACTTTCAGTTGAGATCACAAGAGCCCCATGTCACCTCCCATCTAATCTCAGTATCTTAGGCACACAGCATCCCCACCCGTCTCGTACCAAGCTTCACTGCTTGCTTCCACTGTGAAAAGCACTGCCAGGTACTGACCCCTTTAAGCTGCTCTTGTCCTTAACCTGCACTTGGCTTGTAAGGACTGTTTAGCAGTAGCAGCTGCTCTCCAGAGCCCTGCACTCCTGCAGTGCTGCTATACCAGCATTGGATCCTGCCAGCCACAAGCGGTTTTCCAGGCTGTTAATGGTGGAATTTGGTAATCAAGTGCATGTTCTTTGATTCTGAACAGGCAATTAGACTTGCTCATTTAGTTTTTAGGGCTTTAAGTGCCTGACTTGACACTAATGTGACTTAACCAGCATCCCACTCTGCTATGCCACTACCATTAGTGCCAGTGCAATGTGCACAATAATTATGATATATCCTATCGCTGGCAGCTCATCTCCATAGCATTCACCTTTTCTTCCCAAGTTAGTCTGATAGTAGGATCACACATTCCTTAATTAACACCTTCTTTCTGTGGTTACTAGTGAGTCTGCTGATACCACTGCCTCTGTTCTAATAAGGTCTTGTGGGTATATCCAACTCCAAGAGTTCATCTCAATTAAGAGACAGATGTCACTGACTCTCTTCCATTTGATGCTTATGTGATCTCCCAACTCTGTCAAAGAGCCACAGGACAGGTGAAATAAGCTCTTGGAATAAACACATAGTAATGACTGCAAGTGTTCCCTGTTGAGCATCGAGACATGGCAATGGATCTACGTCAGCCAGAATCACTTGCAGTTTTAATGCTTCTCCAAAAGCATAGAAGTTGGGCATGTGCTGAAGTCACAGACCTGCAGCCCAGCTGTCCTGGCTGTGGGAGTGTGGGCAGTCAGGACTGCGAGCAGAAAAGAGATTTCAAACTCCCAGGGATCTGATACATCAGCAGGGGCACTCGCTCCCTCTTCCCTTTGCAGCTCTTGGCCATGGACATGACTGTGTGCATGGATGGAGAAGGGAAGCAGTGGGGGAGGCAGAAGAGAGAAAACAGGTGAGATAACCTTGCCTGAGACACATAATTCTCCAGCATTCTCAAAAGTGCTGACATAATAAAGCAGCTTTGGCAAAGCCTCCAGTACCTCCCAGGCTCCTCCAGCTCACTCCACTCCAGGCATGGGTCACCATCAGGAAACACTTGCAGCATGTCTGTACCAGGAGAGGAAGGCAGCAGTGGAGGTTTGCTGCCAGTCCACTGACGAGGGCCTGGCCCCAGCTCTAGCACTGGAGAGTCCAGTCCCTGCCCCATGGGGCTGAGCAGAGCTGTCCACCAAGGCAGCTGCAAACGCAGCGGAACGCTCCAGCCCCGCACGTTAACAGCGCTCTGCCTCTCTAGGTTGTTAGTCACTTTTATGTCGCTGCAGCAAGAGCACAATCTGGAGTCATAGTTTATCCTGTGCTCGTGCTCTGTGTTTGGGGAGAATGGGTAATTGGCTTTATAGCTTTATATGAAGCCTCATTTATACTGTCAGCCAGCTGCTTTATCAGCCACTACACCCTCTTGTTCCCCTCTCTGCACACTGATAAATTTTACTTTTGACCCTAGCTCAGTCAGTGCTCATGAGACACATTCTCTTGTGTCAGATCTCCCTTGAGTGCTTTCTTTCACCAAGTTCAGCATAGCATGTGATGGTCTGACAAAAGAAAGATGAGAGCCTCAGTAACAATCCACTGTTAGTGTTTTCATATAATCACATCTGGGTTATTGTTACTCATTCTCCATAGCTGCAGAACTGCAGCCTCTGAACTTTGCTATTCATAAACAGTGATTGAAGCACCACCCAGAATCTGAACTTCCCCTTTGCAATCTGTCTCCATGTACCACTGTGGTGTACACAGGTGTCCTGTACAGAACACCCACATATCACAGTATCACAGTATAGCAAGGTTGGAAGAGACCTCAAAGATTCAAGTCCAACCCACTACCACAGACCTCAAGACTAGACCATGGCACCAAGTGCCACGTCCAAACCTGCCTTGAACACCTCCAGGGATGGTGACTCCAGCACCTCCCTGGGCAGCCCATTCCAGTGGGGAATGACTCTCTCAGTGAAGAACTTTCTCCTCACCTCCAGCCTAAACCTCCCCTGGCACAGCTTGAGACTGTGTCCTCTTGTTCTGGTGCTGGTTGCCTGAGAGAAGAAAGCAACCTCCTGCTGGCCACAACCACCCTTCAGGTAGTTGTAGACAGCAATAAGGTCTCCCCTGAGCCTCCTCTTCACCAGGCTAAACAATCCCAGCTCCCTCAGCCTCTCCTCATAGGGCTTGTGCTCGAGGCCTCTCACCAGCCTTGTTGCCCTTCTCTGGACATGCTCAAGCACCTCAATGTCCTTCTTAAATTGAGGGGCCCAGAACTGGACACAGTACTCAAGGTGTGGCCTAACCAGTGCAGAGTACAGGGGGAGAATGACCTCCCTGCTCCTGCTGGCCACACTATTCCTGATGCAGGCCAGGATGCCATTGGCCTTCTTGGCCACCTGGGCACACTGCTGGCTCATGTTTAGGCGGGTGTCAATCAGCACCCCCAGATCCCTTTCTGTTTGGCTGCTCTCCAGCCACTCCGACCCCAGCCTGTAGCTCTGCATGGGGTTGTTGTGGCCAAAGTGCAGCCCCCAGCACTTGGATTTGTTGAAAGCCATCCCCTTGGACTCTGCCCATCTGTCCAGGCGCTCAAGGTCCTGCTGCAGAGCTCTTCTGCCCTCCAACCCACCAACATCTGCCCCCAGCTTGGTGTCATCTGCAAACTTGCTGATGACTGACTCAATGCCCTCGTCCAGATCATCAATGAAGATGTTAAAGAGGATGGGGCCCAGTACTGAAAACTCCCCTGGCCACCTCTCTCCCATCTGCATTGCCCCTCACTTGGATATGAACTGCAGAGCAGACCTGACAGTTGCATAAAGCCAGAAGGAGGCCTTAGATACTAGAAATCAGAGCAGTCAGTTCAGACTGCTAAACTCATGGTACTTGTGGCCTAACTGAGCTTAGAAAACATCTACCTCGGGTGCACCTCCTGCCTCTGCTGCCTCTAGTCAGTCCTCTTGCTTTCAAACACAGAGTGTTCTTTTTCCCCCAGCAGCTCCACACAAACACTGAGGTGAGGTGTGGGTGGGTGGTTTATTTTTTCCCTGAAGTAAAATGTTAGGAAAAGCTCCAGTTATTAATTTGACGAAAGAGGTGCTAGGAATTACAGCAAATGGCAACATCAGTCCATGTAAGAGGTGTGCATTAGTTTTGTTGCAAAGATGGTCAGGCAGTGCAGAGCATGCATCTTCCACAGCACTCTCTTAGCCCCGCAGTTCTCTTCTGTCGGCAGCAGCGCCTCTTTCCCCTGCTCTTATTTCAGATCTTTCTCACCTTTTGTATTGCTCTCCGGAGGACAGGCAGTCACCCCAAGTCTTCACAGGATATCTGCTTGTCTAAGTAATGAGCACCAAATATCTATTTGCAAAAAAGGATCTGAATGGTGACACAACCCAGTGTACAGATTTGAAAAGTAAGCAGTTGTTAGCCTGAAAAGAGAAAGGATCTCGGAAAGGGAAGAACTTTCCTTCTGCTGCAAAACAAACAGAACTTGGAGAGCAGTCTGTTAAGTCTCCTTAGTTTGTTTGGGAAGGATGAATTTATTTTGCCCACTTTAATTCTCACAAGGTCAGAAGTCTCATTCCAAAGAAAAGCTGATTGTTTCAAGCTCAAGAGATTCTGTAAAAGCAGTAGAAATAGAGTTTTAAAATTACGTATGTCGGAGCAGGGGAAGAAAGGAAAAAGGAAAAAAGGAGGGGGGGTGGGGAAGGAATTTAAAAGAACAAAGAAAAATAAATAGATATAAACCAAAGAGCAAAAAGGGAGCAAAAAGTGGAATGGAAACCAGCGTGATCCTTAGTAATGGAGGTGCAGATGCAGGGCAAGTAAAGAACACTGGAATGAAGATTTGCTGCTATACCCCCACACTGGGTTGGCTGGTTAAAGTATCAGCCAAGGAACGACTCCTGACATGCCTCTACACAGGGACTAGGGTCACACAGGAAACCCAAACATTCCATGTGGGTTTCTGTGGGATTAAGACCTGGCACACATTCCTCATCTCCTTGTCAAACACTAAGTTTTTGCTGAAATCCTTCAATATTTATGATAGGTCCAAAGAGGTCACTCTGGGATAGGTTTCTGGCACCGGCAATGCTGCAGCACCTCTGTAGAAATGTCTGGTCAGAGTGACGCTCTCCTGACACATCTGCCACCAAAGAAAGCCATCATGAAGGGAGCAGGCAAACTACTTATCCCCAGGAGGAGGTCTCTCCAGCAGTTCAGCTTTACAGATACAAGATGCAGGTGCACTGTAAGTTGGCACAGGTCAGGCCCTGTCCTGCACCATCCAAGCCACAGACACTCTCCAGCAGCAGTCAGCTGGGCACAGGACAGACCCAAAAGCAAGTCCTCCTGAAACTTACCACTCCTCCTCCAAGTCTGTAGAAGAAGCTGTGACTGAAATGGGCACATGGAGAGGTGATAATGGGAACATCCTACCTCAAGGCTCTGCTGTATCTCTTTCCAGCTGTGATGTTCAATCAGCTTTTCTGTGCAGTCTTAAACACTGTTTTTAACTCTGAGATGGTTGATTTTAAACCCTACAGGAGAAGAGCCAAGACTCCTCCAGATGCACTTTATGATACTCCAATGCATGTGATAATTCCTGAGCCTAAGCAGACCCTGCAAGCATCATCACCAACATCTTTCAAAACCCAAAGAGCAGCTTCAGAAAATACTACAAACTTGCAAGAAAAAGTATTACCTGGCTGCTGCCAAAAGCCTGAGCGAGGCACAGAAACCACCCAGGCTTTAACTGCCACAATTGCTGCACCTGAAAATCTCTGTTCCTGGTCAAATGATTCACGCCAAGCTGAACTGGGTTTGCTGGTGTAAGAGGCATTATCTGGATGCTGGAGAAGAAGGAGGATTAAATATTTTTTTTTATTATCCATAAGAAAAGCCAAGACCAATAACCAGCAACACGAACACCCAGAAGCCTTCCTGAGGTGAGTGCTCGTTTGGGAAGGTATTAAGAAGGCAACAAAATACAATAGCACCGCACAGAGGCTGCAGAGAGATTGCTTTTTGGAGCATCATGTCCCAGGCTGTTACAGATCACAGACCACATATGATCCCATAGGTCACTGCAGCCTCTGACAGAACCACTTTCCAGGCAAGTTATCAATAACACTCACAGGCAAATCTACCCATGAGGACATTTCCCAGCTCAACCACGTTATGGAACATAATTTTCAACCCTTTCACAACAAAATAAATTTCTCCTTTGACAGCTGCCTCTATAAGAAAGACTCAGAGGCAGAAAGCTAGGCTGTAGTCACAATGTTGGTGCATACATGAATGTTACTCTCAGCATCCAGTGCCTGTTCTCAAATTCCACCTGCCTTCCCTTGGCTGACCATTAATGTCTCACTCTGGCATAGGCCTATTTATTTCAAGCCCTTCTATTTCCTAGCTAAAGCTTTTCATTCAAAAAGCAACTAAAGTTTGATAAAGGCACAACTCCCCAAACACAAACTGATAACCACGCATACAATGTCTTATTCTCTTAATAACAGCACAGCCCTTTGCATCAGTAAAAGTGAATTGTCTGCCTGCTTAATGAAAGGGCAATGTATTAACTGTATTCTCCAATGTTAAAAAGCTTTTCCTTTCTGTCAGAAGACCTCCCTTCCCACTTGATGTTTTAATAAAACAGGGCAAGAGGCACCAAAACCAGTGGAGCTGCACATTGCAACGTTGGGCTGTGCACAGAAATGATTATTCCATCAACCCCTGCTCCCAAAAGCAGGGAGACAAAGATCTGCGATCAAAACCCCTTCCTTAGCTGCATCTGGCAGGACAAAAGGCTCCACGTCCCTCCCTTCTGGCACCCTCAGGTCTCTGCTTTGCAGACAGCTGGGAGGCAGCTCAGCAGTTCCTGACAGTGTCTTTACACCCTCTTGTCCCTGCACTGCAGCCAGCCAGAGACACACTGCACTGCAGTGAGGTGGCACAGAGACTGGCTGCCCTTGCTGACTCAGCACCACTCAGGTGAGTGCCTCGTGTTCCCAAAACCTTTCACCTCTCAGCAGGTATTTGGCAGCCTCGCTTGTCCTGCAAACACTGCACTTCCCCAAGCCTCCTGAAACCCCACCACAGCCCCTCAGAAGTCTTAATAGTTACAAAAGACTTTCCTGCTTACTAAGAAATTGTGATAAATAAAAGGACCTCCCAAGCTTCTCCTCTCCTTATAAGCTGCTCTTTTCCAAGACTGCTGCCTGCAAAAGGGTTTAACATTTGGGAGCAGAGGTGTGAAACTGCCTTCCAAGCTGCATCATAACAAAATAAAACTGAAGCTCGAGGTGCAAGAACAGCTTTGTCATAGAAAATGGCACTTTGCTTACTGTGCTCTCAGGGGAGTGCTGGTACACGTGGGGACCTTCAGAAGAATTCTTCCTGTGTGCAGAGCGAGAGGGCAGCATCTGCTTCAGAACTGGTTAACTGTAGTTAAAATTTCACATTTGCTTAAAGACATTATTTATCTTTTTTCTTTTCAATTGTGCTTTGACCTAAAATAAACATTGCTTGGTGATTGGAAATGTGTTTGCCTGTTGAGGCTCAACCAGCTCCATCCAAGAGGTCATTTTTATTGTGCCATATTTACCCCTGTCACTGCAATTCATTTCCCAGTACATGGCATCTCAGCTGGTAAGTTTTATCTGAAGTTCTATGATGTTTGGGGCAGTTGAGGCTTTGGTGCCCACACTGATGTAATTATTTGAGAAATTCAGTTCCTTTCTTCCTACTTTTTTAGCCCTCAGGGATGTTGAGGAAAGGTCACAACTAAAACTCACATGCAAAGTAAATGTTCAGAAGCAGAAAGTCCTGTCACAAGCAGGTGACTGCTAATCACAGTTTGCAACAGCCCCCACTCACACACTGGGTTTCACCTTCACAGAGCTGCAGAAACCAGAGGCTGCTGAGTGCTAGAACAAGGAGTGCCAATGTCCATTTAGTGAAGCTGACTCCAAGTGAGTCTTGGAACATGCAGGGCTGAAGACTCAACTGTCCCTTCACTTTCTTTTTGCCTTTAAAAGTAACTGAAGGCTTTCTTCCACGTTTGACAAAGGTCAGCCCCTTTGGAAATCAACTCCCCAGAGGAGATGCCCTTTCTAAATACTGGTCTATATGACAGCTTTGAACTCACTTATGTAAGTCAGGTCACCTATGACAAAAGATCAACATTTGTTGCTCTTTGGGTGAAGTTTTCCGGCATAGAAATCCCGGAGGCTTTCAAAGAGTCTTCCATTTTTCTGGCCACTCAACCTTTTCAATTTCATTACACTCCATTTTTCACCTTTCAATCACTTTTCAGTTAATTCTTTACAACTCTCTAAAAACAATTTAAAAATAAGGCAAACAATCCTTAAAATAAGCAGTGTGCAAACGAAGGACCCTTTTCACCCATTTCACTAGGTGATTTTGGGAAGCACACAGAGCCCTGCTCTGGTCTTATTCAGTAGAAACGGAGATGGCAATCACCCCAAATTTCCTTACAGAAAAGAAACATCTACCTGCAGCTTCCTTCCATCACTTGCTGTATTCTGATAAAGCCTATCGAGCTCAGGTTCTGTAACTAAGACATCTTTTCTAACCTCACAAAGCTAATTTTCTCAGGTTTTTTCCTATTGAAAAGAAAAATTCTATTTTAAACACTCATTTCAGGAAGCTTAAATATGGGTACATTACCCAACAAGAATAACCTATACCTTAACAGTTTTATGTGGAATAAATTCTGTGAAAACATTCCTTCACTTTTGTTGTAAGCCTAGCATTTAGTGTTTCTGTTTGCCCTGGTTTCTTCCAAACAGCCAAGACTGAAATGCCATCAGCATGGCTAAGGACAATTTATGCTAGAGTCTGGTGGGACTGGCAAGACACAGTTTGTTTAAAAAGCACAAATTGCAGTTGCTCTCTACAATAATTTCTTTCAATGATGCACATTAAACGACTGGAAAGAGACAGCCTCAGCCATAGCAGTTTCATTTAAAACACAGACCCTAACATATAAACAAAGAGAATGAAGAGCACCAGCACAGATTTATGGGACCAACCTGGTCTGTGTTGCGAGTGTGGTCTTGATGCTCGTTCTGAGAAAAGCAAAATGGACTAAAACTACTTGGCATGTACCTCTGGAAACACATCCATGCAGTGCACACTGCAGGCATAACAAGGGATGGTGTTCTTTCAGCAGTGCTGTTTCTGAAGGGTCAAGATGAACAAGTGGGCCTTACCATGCCATCCTGTAGCACATACTCATGAAATATCCTGTACGCCCTGCAGCTCCTGCAGGATCTCAACTTTAGCTTGTGAGTCTCAGCATTTACTGCATAAAAACGTGTGTTTGATTTCGCATTCAAAGGTACTTTGGTGTTACTGAGATTCCATTACAAATTTTAGCCGTGGGTTTTCTTTCTCCAAAAGCTGCTCTCTTGTGCATTACCCAGCCCACACACTAAGTATTAGTGCAACTTAGAGGGGGAATGGGGATGCAGATTTATTGGAAAACATGCTCAACAGGGTGAGCAGTAGGGAGGGATGTATCCCTTTGAACTTCTTTCACCAACTGGAATAATGTGGTGGGGCTTTACACTCACAGGAATTATCCAGGACAGCTTGATGCAAAGATCCCCTGAAGGGGCAGGGAGAGAACTGTGCCTTAGGTGCCTGGCTGAGTAGAGCTGATTTTGCTGGCCCCACTAGTTGATGAATTACTCTACTCCTGCTGGCAAGGTAACCTGCCTGGGCACAGGACATTTGTCCTCCAAGAGTGGGCCTCTGCTGTACTCCACTAGGCACAGGGAGGCATGTAGCACAGCGGGCATAAGAGCTAACAGTTACATAAACAAGCATGGAGTTGTGACATACTTTTTAATTAGTCCTGTGCAATACCTAGAGAAAACGGAAATGTTTCCAGTGACAGATGAGCTAGATTAAGTATCTGAAACAAGAAAAGATATACAGCTGCTAACAAAATTAGGAAGGCAATTTTGGACAAAACTTAATTAATAGAAAACAAATTACTTTCTAATTTAATTGTAGGTCCTTTGCTTGTACTTGAGCACCTGAAGAAGTGTTTGCAAGCAATCCAAAACTGACTACAGTACAACACTAATTACTCTCATCTCCCAAACAATGCAGGATAGTCAGATTTGAAAATTTAAAAAAAAAATAAAATTAATGAAAACCAGGCTATTATGGAAACAGCGGGAGATAACTGGCATTAGAAAAACAAACCCTTTTTATATGGAATACCGTGCTTTTGGGGGTGGGTGGGGTTAAAAACTGTCAAATGGTCCACCAAAAATAACTAAACACAGGGAATGAAGAATATTTTTATATTATAAATCCTTCCAAGATAGGTTAGCTATATATTCAACATGCAAAACAAATCAAATCAGCTCACCCATGGTGAAAATGCATATGCCTGAACCCTCCCAGGATGTTAATGTCTACATTACAGATAGAAAATTAACATTTTGGGTAGTTCTCAGTGTGGTTTTGGTTTGTTTTTTTTTTTCACTAGTGAAAAGGTCCTTGGTAGTTCTGAATATCTCTCTCTAATCTTTCACATTCAGAAGAAATACTATTTCAGTTTAAACGGAGCAGCACAACTGACTGGCTCCCTAGCAAATTATTGTAGAGAAGACACAAGGCACAGTCATGCCTAAATTTCAATGACCAAAGCAACAAGCACAACACAAAAGAACTTCTCAGATGAGGCAAGTGATTGAATTCCACTTGTAAAGGACAACAAAGCATGTAAGCATTGATTTGATTTTTTCTTCCTACCAAACTCCCAGCCCTGCCTGTGAATGCCTAATCAGCAGCTTAAGTTCCAGTTACTTCTGTCCATCTAAACACTTCAAATAGATTAGAGCAAGACTTGGTTGCATAGGGCTGGAGGAGATGAGAAAAGGGGTTTGTTCATATTGTCTATCCTCCCTCAACTACCTTTTTTATTTTTAAAGGAAGGAAGCTCTGGCTTTTTTCCTTCTGGCTGTGTAGCTGAGACTGTTCTCAAATGGGTTCAGACAGAGGTATTCCACTCCCAGATAGGAATTTTGTTCCACATTTCAATGGTTCCACAAAGAACCAGCTATGGCTCTCCCAGCTACTCAACATTTCAGATGCAGATATAAAGCTTCTAGCATGTTCAAAACTTTCTTAATGATGTTCCTCTCCCATCACTTTCTCTTCTGCCTCCTTAGTCCACTCACAAGATGTAGACACTTCAACAAACTGGCAAGAGGGAAATGAATGAAAAAGCATCAGCAAAAAAACCTTAGGTCCTCATAGCCTCTGGAGTTGTTTCTGTCTATATCAGTTCTGAAGTTTGCTTTCACAAGTCTTGGGAAGAGCAGTCCGGCCGTAGTACAGTAAGGCAGGACACACTGGAAAGTAAATCCCAGGCTTAGTGCTGATACAAGAAGCAAAATTTGATAGTTGTGTTAGTACTTTTCTAGTTCTCCTAAGGTTCAGCTTGAGCATATGGCTCTTACGCTTTTCACACTTAACATATATGCTCTTGAAGTGCTGCCTTTGTAATAAGATTCCACATCTTTCCAGAGAGCACTGCATTGTTAACAGATGTTTGTGGTAGAAGGACTTTTTCTTGGGTTGCTTCAAAACCTTGAGTAGAATTATTTTCATTGCTTCTCAAACTCCCAGTCCACAAAATAGAGACAGTGTTTGCCTGCTCCCTGTGCAAGTGATGTAGAGCTTTGTGTATTAACTCACTGAGGCACTTTAGAGTCTCTTTAGTATCTTCTGGAAGAGAACCTCAAATTGTTTGTTTAGGTTTTTTTTCTCTTATTCTCAAGTCCCCCTTGATTCATGAACAGGCTCATGTCACTGATAGATGAATAGTGGTTCTGGTGCTAAGCTTGCTAGATACCCTGATGGCACCATTAATCATCAAATCCACTCACCTATTTGAATCCCCACCTCCAGCTCCAATCTTCTCAACCTATTTATCAATTATCTCCCATACAACCTCCTCATCCACTTCAAAAGAGCTGCATCAAGCCATGGGCCTTGCATACAGGCCCTGGTCTAAACAGCCATTAGTACTTACGAAGTTAAATGTATGCTTGAATGCTTTGCCAGATAAAGGCTAAACTTCTGTGATGCTGGGGGGGAAATGGCAGGTTTCTGACCCATCCCTGCTAACACTCATAATAGTGGAAGTCAAGACCCTCACAAAGCTTACATGCAACAAAACAGCAGTAAGAGCAAGCGAGGCCAGAACCAGGCTGAGTGCTGTGACCCAACATCAGTCACAAGTTTGCATTTTCTTCCTAACCTCCAACAACAGAAGTCCACAGCAGGAGCATGGGATACAGGTTCCTTTTTCATCAGCTGATCAGCTAATTGCCAGCTGCAAGCCAAAACTGATCTCACCTCTAATTGCCCATTTCCGGGCATATTGAACACATCTCAGCAGTCAGACCCTGAGGTGAGTCTCTGCAGCTCATAGAGGGAAAAATCCTTCAGATTTTCCAGGTACATTGACCTGTGGGCTATTACTTATTGCTCTCATTACTTATTAATTTATTAGCATTATTTAATAATTTATGGGCATTAATTTATTAGCTACTTTCATGATAAGGATTAATGCAAAGTGCTTGTTAAGACCAGGAGCTGGTTTTGAGTTTTGTGGGTTGAAAGCCCTGGACAGATGCTGTCTGAGTCTCACCTGAGCAGTGTAACTACCAAGACAACAAGAAACACTTTTATCTTCTTGTGGCCCATGTTGGGAATCCAATCAATGATTCCCACACTGCGAAGGCCCTGACTACTTTGCTTTCTGCTTTTATTCATCTCGCCACTGTCTGCTCACCACACTGTCAGCACCACCCTCTGTTACCAAGTACAAGCATTCCTGAACCTACTCCTGTCATCCATGCTGGAGGACTTTCTCTTGCATTCACTTGATGTTCTTGTCAGTCACTTGTCCCAACACACTGGCTGAAGCACAGCTCCTCCTCTGGAGCTGATGTTGCGCTCAGCCCTATGAGCCTGTCACTTCAGCAGCACCATCCAACCCTTCTTGCTGTGCTCCCACTGACAAGCAAACACCCCAGTTCCAAGTCTCTATTCTCCAAATGCTGACCATGAAAGACAGTTTCACAAGACTCCTGTCAATGTCTGAGCTTCTGCATTCAAAAAGACCATCACACTGCCTTTGAAGCCCATGAGGCACATCACGTCTGAGACTTTAGGGTCAAATCTTACCACCCTCTGAATTAAACAGTTTCTCTGCTGAAACAGAGGGGCAAATGTGCCTACATCTTTCAGCAACTGTGCCAGCTGAAGCTAATCAGAAGAACTTTATGACAAAATTTCCCCATCTTTTGGACCAAAGGCATCCACCTGCCAGTGGTAAGCTTTAACCAGTATGAGCTCCTTCTTTTCAAAAGCACTAGAAAACAGGGCACAGCACAGGAACTGGGTGCTGACCACACCACGACCTCACCCATATCAGTTGTTTCCTTGATCCTGGCACTTGGAGTGCGCACTAACAGCTGAGGCTCTCTGACAGGTCACTTGCACACCTTGTCCATCCAGCACATGGAGAAGCTCATCAGTGCACCTTCATTCTTAACCACTGTTACACACCAGAAAGCCTTGGCATTTGGGCATTTCTCCTGGTATTAACACGACTACTTTTCTAAATCACATTTGGTGTCCAAACTTTATCAACGGCTGACTGCTTTCACAGGGTTCTTCATGAAACTCTAAATGGTCGATGGCTCAGTAATTTTTTTCTTTTAACATCCTGTTCTCTTCCAGGAACCACACATTGTTTTAAAAAGAAATTGGAAGACCAATTTATAAATTTGCAGGTTAAAGCAAATCTTATTCTTCAGCATATGGGGAATAAAAGCAGCTTGCTAAAATCACAGCCTTCATTTGATATGATTCCTTACTGTGCAACTTCTGTCTGATGTGTGTAATTACTCTTTGGTTTTCAGCTATGACTACTCTAACTGGCATGTCAGAGGTCTGTATGGCATCCATGTAGTCCCCTCCAGGATTGAGAATATTTTCCTCCTGCAAAACTGCAGGCTGCTACAGAAGCATCCCAGACACTAACACAGCTGCCTTTTTTTCAGCCAGTCTGCCCCTGTTCCCATGACAGAGGTGAGTGCTGGCAAAAAAAAAATAGTGAACCATTCAGTAAGGGGGCACCAAGTGGGATCCACCACTCTGAGAGATCCTCTGTAAAAGGTTAGTGTCATCTACATTCTGGGGCAGACAAGAGAGTTCCACAGCTGTAATTTACAAGAGCTAGCTCAAGAATTTGGAGAAGCATGATCAAAGCTCCAGATGCTCCCCCCTTCTCCCAGTGAAAGATTTAACACAACTGTCATGCCAGGGAATTGCTCCCACCCTTGGGCCTTGGGCCACAGCAGGGTGGGGACACTCCAATTAGCACTTCCAGCAGCAGCAGGGAGAGCAATCCTTACCAGGAGGGAAAAGGTGGTGGGATCCTGTTTGCCCATCTACAGGAAGTTAGGTACTTTAGGCAGCAGGCCTGCTGCTAAATACCACCCTGCAGGGAACTACAGGCATTGCCAAATTCGGATGGGGTTGAATGCCACCAGCTCAGCTACTTGGCACTCACCCCCATCTGCAGTCAGCACTCAGGTTTGCATACCTGAGTCACTGCCCCTTCCAACAACAACAACAAAAAAAGTAATCTTTAAATCAGGCTGCTTTCCCTAGACATCTGTAAATGTCTCACAACAGTAACACCTGAGCAGCCTGCAGAGGGTCACAACCACAGACAACGGTGGTCTGAGCAGTTCCTTGCACCAGCCAAGCACACTGACAGGCTGGCATTGGACTGCCCCTTCCGCTGCCCATGCAGAAGTGGTGGGAAACAGAATTTGCTGTGTGTCAGTGTGATGCTGACATCTTTTTATCTCAAGCAGTGTACAAAGCAGCCATAGGTCATCTCTGCTTGACAGTGGGCTGCAGCTGCTCTGAAATACATAGCTAGCCTGGCCCAGGGGAAGGACCTAAAGGCTGAACTAAGACATGCTTTGGGTCTGTGACTTCTAATTCCTGCACAGCATATTGAAAAGCAACCTTTGGGAACAATTGCTCCCTCTCATCAGACAAAAGCCAAAGCTGTGCAGGGAGAAGCACAAACGACTTCCACCAGAGCCAGCTGTGCCAAAAGCTTTGTTCCCTGGCATAGCTGCTGGGAGTCCTACGAGCAGTATCATTATCCCTGCACACAGGCCCTGTTCTGGCATCTTGTCTATTTTGGACACGATGCCCACACTCTTGTTTTTAATATTTTCTCATGGAGGAGCTGTTCAATATCATCATTAACAAATCATCGATCCAATTATCTGCCCTTCTATTTCATTTCAGATTTACAGTCTCGTTACTGCTTCTGTGACAGGAATAGATTCTCAGATGATTTCAGAAGTAGTTAGGATGCCATTATGGCTCAGTGCATGTGATCAGACGTCTTTCTGAATTATTCTGTCAGATTAATGAAGCAATCTGATGGATTAGACTTGATACTCCAGCAAAGAGCAGATGACAATATTTCAAAATGGAAAAGATTTCTTTCACATGTTCTGGTGTTGTCAGTGTCATTCAGTACCAGGGATGAGTTCCAATTAGGAGAGGATATGAAAGCTCAAACACAAGGCTTCTGTGATTGACTTTGGGATGTGTACCTTAAGACCACTTTCCCCATGTGCAGCTGAGAAGGCAAAGGTACATGGCAGGTCAAACAACACAGCCTAATCCATACACATAGCAGAGCCAATACATGGAGAAGAGCCAATAAACTTAGTAAATTGTTCTATAAAAAGGAAGAAAATATGCAGAGTTTTACTTCTCATTTGCAATTGCTCCCAGGAGCATCCGAAATGCAGCAGCTCTGAGCATAAGCTGTAGCACAGTGATAAGATTTGAACTCTGAGTCTTCTGCAGGGTGCGGGCACAGGAGGGTGGGCAGTGCTGGCTTTAAGAAGTGTTTTTTCCATTTCTTCTCAGCAATTTCCATACATACATGATGACAAACATCTTTCAATTAAAAATAACTCCTTCTAGCTTTTATATTTTGCCCTAACAGAAGTTAAAACAATTAGAAGATGTGCAGTAGCAAGAAAGGACTAGATCACAATCTCAGCACGTACATAGCTTAACATTCAATAGCTCCCAGAGCAGCCAAGAGCTTTCCATAATCCTTAGTTTACTTTCTCAACATTCTGCCAGGACACAACAACCTCACAAGTAATCTGGTACAGCGGCAGGGATGGTTTCGGTACATTTTCTTCCTGATGAAGCAAAGGCTCCAGAGTTGCCTTGTCCAAATGTGCTGACTATGCTATTGGTGCTATCTCATCAGAGCACTTTGCTGCTACCTGAAGCAGATTTCCAAAAGAGAATTTGAGATTGTAACCCTCTCTGATGTCCCTAAAGCCACAGTGAAACGACTTGAACAAGCCTAGGATACCTATGAGATTTTCAGTAATTCCTATAACCACAAAGTTTGAGAACATAAGGCAAGACCAAATCTCAGATCTGCTGCAGGGAGGGAAACTCAGGTTCTCTTCACATTCTGCTCCCCACGAGCAGGGGCTGTCCTCTGGGATGAAAAGAAGCCAAACAAAACTTTAGTCTGCTCTTTTCACTGATGAAAGCACACGCATATGCGTGATTGTAAGATTGTACTGATGGAAACAAGTATCTGAGATAAAATACCCGACATCCTGAAGCTGGTCCTGTACTGTTTTGCCCTGGCTGAAAGCAGAAAGCTGTCTTCTCTTAGCCTTTAATTCGTCCTACTGAGGCAATCTAACAGGGAGGAGGGACTTGTTCTCCCACCCTCATGGAAGCAGGCTTTTACAGGTCTGCCTTCCTTTGCTCTCTCTCTGCCTTCTCGTGCTGCCCATAGACTGTCAAGGAAAAGTTTCATCAATCACATCACTAGGAACTCGTGGAGAATTCTTTTCAAAACAGACCCTAAACACTTTTGGAAGTTTAATAAATTGATTACGCTCTTTAAGTTCCTTTCCTCCCTGGTTTAGCATTTGAAGCACTGTTTTCTTTTGTGCCTGGCTGTGTTAGACTAATCAATAAGAAATTACACTTTTGCCTTTTGATGTTCCAAAAAAGACAAATGCAACATATTTCTCTCTCGTTCATATCAATTGCAAAGCAAAGCCAGAGGAAAGCAATGGCAATTCCTTGCCGTGCTCCTAACGCTGCCACCTAGCAGCAGGGAACTGCCCTGGCAGCGCTAACTCCATTTGCAGAGTGTTCTCATTAACGGCGTCTGCGGCTAGAGTTGGATGAAGCCTTTTTGTTATCAGCAAAAGTAATTCTCGTAAGATTCATTTCACCTGAAGATATGTGCTGAATTTGGGCTCAGCACCAGTGTGCTCTCTGATTACCCCAAGGGGGTCTTACCTATGGGTGAGAGGCATCTTTTTACTTTAAGTGACTGTCACTGGCTATGGTTTTGTCATCAACATGCTGAAATTCAATCCTCTGACATTTTGGGGTAAGAGAATATCAGTAACATTAAGGCCAGGAGCACGGTGCTCACAGTAACACCCAGTCCCTCCCTTCCAGTCCCTCCCAGGGCTCTCGGTAATTCCAAATTCCCTTCCTAGTGTTCGCAGTGCTCTCGGCACACTCCCAGTTCTCCTGTTGCTCCCAGCACTCCCAACTCTCCCCAGGAGCACAACATGCCTGCCTTCCCACCTTTGCACACCACTGAAAGCAGTCCCAATGCTGTGACTGCAGAGCACTGAGGAACTCTCTCTCCAGCCTAGGGATCTCAAATAGGAAGAGGCTGAAAAGATAATGATCCTCTGCATTCTGTCACAGGAAAAAAGATGCTGCCTCTGGCACTTAAGACACCACCTCCTGAGCAACCACAAAGCTCTTAAAAAAACAAACAAACAAGCAAACAAACAACAAACCACCACGCAACAACAAACCAACCAGGCCCGTTGTGCTGAGGTTACTGTGTTTCTCCCAAGTCAGTGGCACAACTCTAAAGCAGCCAGCATTGCTTGGTCAGCTACAGAAACTCAAGGTACTTTCGCATTTCCCAGTAGCCTAGCTGTCCTGTTTCCACAAAAGAATATAAAGTTTATTTTGTCACATTTAAACAGTGCTGTTTGTCTTTTCCCTACAGGTATATACCTTCTGCAGCTGTAAGGCCACCTTCACACTTCCAGTGAAGAGCAAAACTATCCCAGCTGGATGCACATTACCTTGCTTTGAAGGGACCCTTCAGCACCTGCTCTAAATATTGCAGGGCATTTTACCAGCAAGAGTGACTCTGTCAAATATTTTTCACTTCTTCCCCTTCCTAGACTATTTCCTTATAATCTGTTTTTTAGGGGAGGCACTTAGCAATCTGAGACAAAGCGAGGTGTGGGTATGTACTGGCAGGCAAGGAGAAAAGCTGCTGGATAACCACTGGCATTCCTCTGCAGAGTGGTCCTGAGTAGCTCTTAGTAATCCACTGGGAAAGCTACTGTCAGTGGAGAGTGGAAGATTGGAGTGGGTGAAACGAGAGATAAAAGTGTACTCTTTGGATGGCTTCTCCAGCAATTAATTTGCCAAGTTGAGACTCTGTCCCCATGGAAGGATGTGCCAAGCTGGAGAGTGAACATTTGAGTGTCTTCATTCACATCAGCATTAGAGAGCAGAAATCATCTCAGCGAAGAGAAGAAAATAATGAAAGCAACTGGGTTTTTCCATCAACATCACTTCAGTCTTTTTTATAATAATAAATGCCTCAAAAATAAGCAGGAAAAAATATCAACAGTGAATTTGCATCCCAGAGAAAAGTTAAATGTTTCTGCTTGGCTATTCATCTCTGAATATTGAAAGTCTGACAACAGTCACAGAGTATTTAATGTTTAACTTTCAAAGACACTGGGCCATATTTTCAAGAGCTGAGAATACTGGATGCCTTTGGAGACCCTTGTGTCCCTTATTTAGTGTTGATCTGGAGTTCATATCTTAGAAAAGCAGGTCTAGTTACAGACCATTAAGCAATGTCCAACATAAATTTCTTTTTCAAAGTTATTTCTACAGAATGAACAGAGTCAAGGAAAAGAAACAAAACAAAAAAAAAAAAAAACAAAAAAAACAGGATTAGGACTTTTCCTCTCATAATAATCTGCTGAGTAACAAATTCATCGCCTAACCACCTGTGTTTCCTTCTAGCAGTGAAATATCTCCTAGAGGAATCTCACTGTATTGCTCAGGAGGGACACGGGCAGAGAATCTTCCTTAGTAACTCAAGTAATTGTATTATAGTATTTTATTTATTTCTTTATAGCTGTGTTTGACTAAGTCCTCCTGAAATCAGTGTAGGAACAGGTGAACAGTCGCAAAGACATGCAGTAGTATTTCCCAGCAGCAGCATTTTGTTCCACTAAGCGAAATGTTACAGAGAAGCTCAAGATTGCTCCCATCTGTCTTCAGTGGGCACATTGTCAGTGAGCAGCACCAGGGCAGTGGTCAGCAAAGGGCCAGCTTTCCTTGCTGTGAAGAGGCTTAAACACCTCTCTCTCTCCGTAAACCTGTCTGTTGTCAAGAAGATTTTTAAGTATTAATAATGCACACGAGGGGAGGGAGGGGGAGGGAAAGTCTCCACTTGTGGAAGCAGTCTTAAGGAGATGATGGACAGGCAAAGTGCAGCTCCTGTTCTGACTATCCCACAGCAGCAGGCAGAACAGCGTGTAACCAGCTAAAAATAACTCACATCACCTGACAGTGCACACTTCATTTTCTTGCCTTTTTTTTCCCTCTCCTGCTGAAAAGAACAAATATGAGAAAGCTGTCCTGTTCAACGTGCTCCAAAGCAACCTGTCTCTTGATTGCTATGAAAGGGCTGCCAGTAAGATTTGTGCCCAGCCCAGTTCAGCGCATCAAGATTTTTGCATTCTCCTCCTGCACTGTGCTCACAGCTACCAAAGCTCAAGAAGTCTAACCCCAACATCCAGCATTACTCTCTTATACCCAGAAGTCTCTCATGCATCTCTTCAGAAGCCTTCCACCAGCAGAGAAGGAAGGAGTGGTGTGGTTGGTTGCTCAGTTGCCAGATAAACCCTTCCTCTGGATAACAGTCCTAGGTGAAAGGTGCTGTACTGGCAGCTAGCCACAGAGAGAGCACCAGCACTGTGTTAGAGGAAATGCCACCCTGCCCACTTCGCATTCTCCCAGGAGCCCTGCTGTGATAAGACCAGAAGACAATTTAGCACACGCAGCAATGTGCGTACAGCTCATCTCTTATAGCCAAGGATCGTCCTGTCACAAAGCTATTTCAGTATCACTACCTTCAGTAATGGCTAGGTTACTGACAGTCACAGAAAAGGCCAGGGACTTCCTGAAGGTCATACAGAAGTCCATAACGAGGTGAGAGCAGAGCATACACTAAGTCCTCAGGTCAGCTGCTAGACTGTGCTGATGCTTCCATTAATGTGGAATGGTTGCTGTTAATGGTAATATCACCACTACCAAGTTGTAGAGACACATGAAGCTTTAAAGGAATTAGAGCTGTTGAAATGGCCACATCCCTCTCAAAACCAGAGTTGTTCTCATCACTTTCAGAGAGGCAGAACCTGATTCTTAGGGAGAGAAATTTATTTAATTCCATCCCAGTAAGTAGGAAGGCAAAGATGGGTCCTTTTACATGCAAATACTGCCAAAACTTCTCAGCTAGCATTTCCAAAGCTGTCGTTGCATATGCAAGAGCCATGATGATATTTTCAATTCTGTGTTACTCATCTTTCCCACCTTAATTCTAGGTTGTTAGAAACTCCATGCGGTAGGAAGAAGGAAAAAGCTGCAAACGAGTACATTTTGCACAACATCATCCCCAGAAATAGAGTGGGTTTCAGATTCTGTCTGTGAACGAAATCTGCCTTGCAAGAACATCAGCAATCACTGCAAGCACCTCAGCTGGAACTCCAGCGAATAGAACCATATTGCAAAGCTGCCCACAAACAACAACATCTGCAACAAACCAGAGCGCAAAGATTTGTGAGCGTGCAAAACAAGTCACAAACAAGTCCTTCCGTCCGTCTTTTGGGGACCTTTTGCTCCAAACAGGGGAGTGGGGAGTTGCTCCATGCCTCTGCTGTTGGCCTGAAAACTGCACACATGTAGCAAGGAAATATGCTGCACCAGCAGGCTTTTCTTCCCCTGCCTGCAGAAAACTTGAATGCCCACCAAAAAAACCCAATCAACTCACCCGCAAACCCCAAACAACTCCCCCTAGCACTCTGCCAGGAACATATCACTGCCGTACTCTCCCATACAAGGCTACCTTTTGGGTCTGACACAACTCCAAAAAATCAATGGGCAGCTTCACATTGAATAAGCTGCATAATTAGATCTGCAATACACAATCTGTTCTTATCAGAGCTGGCATGCCTTGAAACACAACAGTGTATCTGGAGCTGTTATGGCAGAAGGCTAAGGAATCCCTGGAGCATACCTTAAAGAACGGGGGGGAAGCTACACGTTCAAGTGCCTCCAGACAGTCCACAGCGTTGTTGGAAGCGTTCTCCAGATGGGCTGTGTGCTGTCACTTCTGCCACTGTCCTGGCAGGCAGTGCTTGGAGGCAGTTTAAACCCAGAAGCACATTTACAGGTAAGAGCTCAATGGAAATGTTTCTCCAAAGCAAAATTTGTAAAGGGAAAATAGAGGGAAACAATTGTAAGAGTATTTGCCAAAGTGCTCATTGTCCAGACAACTTCAATGTTACCATTGCCATGGTAACTCTCCTATGCTGAACCTGCTTTCTTGAGCAGCTTCTAGAAACAACACAGCACAGCACCATATAGGTAGCAATCTGGGATTGTTGACTCCAGAGAAGGGAAGACTCTGGGGGGACCACATAGCTGCTTTCTAGTACCTGAAGGGATCCTGCAGGAAGGCTGCAGCGGGACTTTTCACGAGGGTGTCTAGAGACAGGGCAAGGGGAAATGGTTTAAAGCTGAAGCAGAGCAGGGTTAGACTGGAGCTGAGGAAGAAGTTCTTCAGCGGGAGGGTGGTAAGACTCTGGCACAGGCTGCCCAGGGAGGCTGTGGATGCCTCCTGCCTGGGAGTGTTCAAGGCCAGGTTAGATGAGGCCTTGAGCAGCCAAGTCCAGTTGAGAAGTGTCCCTGCCCATGACAGGAAGGTTGGAGTAGGTGACCTCTGAAGTCACTTCGCTGAGCCATTCTATGATACTGTGTGTCAGGAACAAGACTTTATGTTGGCTAAATCTGTATGACATTCTTTCAGTCATACATCATTAACTCAAATAACTTTTGAATTGGAGTTGGCTTCTAGGGGTAAATGAACCTAAACCTTTTCTTTCATTGCTTGTTAGAGCTCTTACCAGCTGAGAACTAAGAATTTTCCTTGCTGACAAGGTAGTACATCATTTCAAGATGGAGTGTAACAGTGAATAACCACCATTACTCTTGCCACTTTACAACAATCTCTTTGTTCTCCTATAATCTTATGTACTGATGTGATTTTACCTCAGCCTTGAATGCTTCATTTAGTTTTTCAAAGCTGGTTTTCTAGAGCAAGCAGAGTTTTCTTAATTCTGTATGCAAAACTAGAGGGGTTTTAATCCTGCCAATTAATAAAATGTGAGCCCTTCTTCTGTAAAATTAAGAGCAATACCGAAGTCACTGGACTGTATCACTCTGCCAGATGGGCATGCCCATGGCCAGAACTACTCTATTGGACTTACTGGTGGATGCTTGATTTACTAAGTCACCAAAATTCAAACACATTAGAATCATATTCTTCAGAAGTGTAAATAAAGTGCTGGACAATTATATCTTTGGCTACTGAGAGCAGTTGATTAATAACCAAGATTGGACTAGCTCAGACCAAAAGTATGGTTAGTAGTACTGTTATATTTGCTAGCCCTTCATCAGTTTATGTCCTTCTACATGAGACTGGAGACTTGAGAAGTGTGAATCAGTACTTCTGGATTTCAAAATTAAATGCTGTAAATTATGTGAAGTGTCAGTACTTTGTCATTCAGGCACAGACAGATGAGACAGCCTGATCAAAACATTACAGAGTCAGTTCTGTGGTTTAGGTGCTGTTTGTACTGAAAGAGTGATGGTATCATGTATTGCCTTTGCAGTTTATAGGTACTACACTTGCAGCACACTGAACAAGGGATACATGTTTATGTGAAGCAACTGAGAACTAAATGCATCCATTCATGGACAAAGCAATTGTTTCTGTAATATTCTACACTCTCTAGAGCTCTCTTCTCCAGGCTGAACAACCCCAGCTTTTTCAGCCTGTCCTCATAAGGTAGTGCTCCAGCCCTCTGATTACCTTTATGACCCTCCTCTGGACTCACTCCCACAGGTTCATGTCCTTCTTACACTGGAGGCCCTAGAGCTGAACACAATACTGCAGGTGGGGTTACAAGAGAGCAGAGCAAGAGAACCACCAGATCTGCAGCCACCCTGTTAATCTGTTATCCAGTCTGCCATTTCTCTTACTAAGTGTAAGACACTGTCAGAATTTTCTCTCTACATGTTGGCATTTCAAATGGTCAAATTACAAAGGTCAGATATGTTTGGGGGGGGGGGGGGAAGTTTAACTGAGTTTATTATTGCAGAAAAATAGAATACACAATGGCACTTTTGTTTGGGGGGATAAAACACAAAGCTATTGGTTGCACACAGCTGAATTAGGCCTCTACAGAATGCTGATGGTGTAAGCTTTGATCAATACAGAAACAATTTACACTTTAAGAGCACTGGCTCTGGCTGTTAACTAGTAATTACACCAAGCTTGCTTTTAAACTGTTTTAACTCTTTCCAAGATGTAAATGGCAAAACTTGTTAACATTGCCCAAGTGAGAACTTGCATAGCTATCTTGAGCATTTAATAGCCTCTACAGTCTCAGCTTTAACTTGTCACAACTTCTCTTTCCATTAACCTTCTGCCCCACTGACCTACTGCTCTACTGCAAACTTCCTTTCGTTTCAGACTTTGGTCTTCTATGCACTAAAAATTATCCAGCAAGGTAAAGATTGAAGAGGCTTCTCCTGGGATAGAGACTGCAGCCAGCACTAGCTGCTACTTACTTCCATATGGGCCCTGAAATACCATAGGAACTGGTAAAAATTTGCCACCATTTTCACAACTGATAGGGAACAACAACTAAATCCCAGACTTTGTCTTCAGACTGGAATTGCTAGTGCTTCCAGAAAACAAAGCCTAGAGCTTGGATTGAGCCCAGTCTGGGGAAAATTGTACATGAAGCTCCCAAACATTGCAAATGGATTTGTAAGCAAAAGCAATGTTGAACACACCTGAGTACACTACTTCTTTGTGAGTTCCCTTTGTATCCTGCATTTCCCCTGCAACAGCTGCTAAAACTTTGAAACTAATCCCTCTGTGATGGCAGAGCCAGTCCCTCCTTTACCCACATAGTGACAGGAAATGGAAAAACAAAAACATGCCAAAGAAAGACCAGAGCAGAGCAAGGTGAGTAAATCTGTGGTTAAGGAGCTGGAGCAGCAGGCCTAGGAAGAGAGCTAATTACCTCTGGCAGCCTATGCTCCCTGTCCCCCTGCCTGGCTTTAACTAGAAGAGGTTGTCACTCTAATCAGCTTTCAATATTCAAGGTACCAAACAGTAACAGAGGAGTTTGGTTTAATAGCATACAAACCAGTGTGTGCCATAGAGTCACCTGAGTGTGTTCACACTATACTCTCTAATGCCTCATGCTGCAGACCTCACCTCCTTCTCCTGTCCACAGCACTCTGATGCAGAAAGCAGCCAACACTTCATTAGCAGAACACATCTTATTTTTGTACTTGCTGATTAGCTGCATAGCTATGTATTTGGCTTGCTCACAGAAAAGGCAAAAGCTGATGAGAAGAAACAACCTCACTTTATATACATCAGGCTCCTCACCTGACATTTTCCTTCAGTTGTGGTAACATTACCTACCACTGCACACAGCTGTTTGACAGCTTAAGAGTAGCTTTAAACAGAGAGAGGTAGCGTAAAACAGATTGACTGGGTGAATATGGCTGAATTAGGCACTTTAAAAAATTTCATCTGCAGAGTTTTTTAAGCTTTGTAAAAAAAAAATCTTGGTCATTTGTTTGCTGAAAAGAGAGGAGAGTTTCAGCCCAGATGCTATTTTTAATTGGCCTGGTTTTATGCCAAACATATTATTTGGCAATGGCACTGAACAGAAGACATCACAAGCTGAGCTCTCACAACAAAGTATAACTCAGCTAGTTCTGGCTAGGACAGAGCTAACTTTCTTCATAGTAGCTAGTATAAGGCTGTGTTTTGGATTTGTGCTGGAATCACATTGATGATTCAGGGGTGTTTTCCCTGTTGCTGAGCAGTGGTTACACGGGATCAGGCCTTTTCTGCTACCCATCCCACCACACCAAGAAGCAGGCAGGGGATGCATAAGAGGTTGGAAGGGGCACAGCCAGGACAGTTGGCCCCACCTGAGCAAAAGCATATTCCGGACATATTGACAAGTTCAGCCTATGAAGGTGTACTAAAAAAGAAGGAGAGACATTCAGAGGTACAGCATTTGTCTTCCCAAGGAACCCATAGAAAGTGCTGGGGCCCTGCTGTCCTGCGGGTGAATAAACACCTGCCTGCCAGTGGGAAGTGGGAAATGAATTTTGTCTTGCTCTATGTGCACAGCTTCTACTTTATCTGCTAAATTGTCTTTATCCCAACCCAGGAGTTGTCTCACTTTTACCCTAACAATTTTCTGCCCTACCCTGGCTCTTTCCAGAGAGCAACACAGCAGCCAAGTCAGTTAAGTCTCCACTCGGTATCTCTTGGCATGCAAACCCAAAGATGCATATCTCTTCCCTGGGAAGCACTGTCACCACAGGACTCTACTCTGCTTTTAAGTAAAGGCAGCTCAAAGGTATATAGCATTATTTTACTCTCACCTGCCAGCTGCTGCAGACTGCAGAATAAACTTCCTGGAAGATCTGTGCATGTATGACTTCACTCCTTCAAAATAATAAACTGTTCTCTCTTCAACTAGAGATGTTTCTGGTGATGACATTTTTTCCACACTAAGCCACACAGAGCTGATATATTCACTGCCTATTGCTAATAAACGCTCTAGCTATTACAACCATATATGACCATCTCAGATTTTATTGTCTGGAAATACTCATTTCCCTCAAGTATTGCACACATGTCCATGAGTCCCTGTGCTGTAACGCTAATGACTCTGAGAAAGCACTTTCATTACCATGCAAATAGCATCAGCATGGGTTAGCGCCCTCCAGCAGCACTCAAGCACACACATACAGTATAAGCATCTCTAGCTACACAGAGGGGAAAAAACTTTCTATCCACATCTAAATCCATCTCCCTCGCATACTGTGAAGAAACCACATTCACATCTGCAGCTTCCAGTTTGGCTTATAGAGTATTTGTAAAATACCAATCTAGATTCAGCCGTTACACTGCAGAGGAGGGAAGAGGAGGAGGAGGAGGAGGAGGAAAAGTTCAGATCCAGGGTTTCAGTTAGGCCAGAGCAGCAGCAGTTCATTCATGCTTTGGATAGTCACCACAGTCCCTCAATCACAGCTTTTCCTGCCTTTTTTTTTTTTTTTTTTTTTTTTTTTTTTTTTTTTAATTTTTTTTTNTTTTTTTTTTTTTAAAGCTTGCTGTTTGGTCTGTTGGTTGCTTGGGCTTTTTTAAAGGGGATGGGATCAGGGAGAGGCTGTTGGGGGAGGGAAAATGGTAGGGAACAGAACCCAGACACATCCTGCAGTGTCACTGCTGAGCTTGTTCCCAAGTAACCGGGCTGCCTTCCGTTTGCTGCTAGTACTGACATTATGCTTCTCATCAGGAAACAGACTTATGCAGCCCTGCCCAGCTTACCACCACACTTGTATAATGGGCACCACACTTGTAACACTCATGTTTTTTAAATGAGCATTCATAGCAGGTAAGGATGTCTGCCCTGTCATGCCATGCAAAGACTTGCCAGAGAGCTCCAAACAATCTCAGACTCCAGAAGCCTGTATGTTGTGTTATGCTCATATAGCCCAGGACAAATTTATACTTTCACATTAGGAGGCTGAATTATCTACAGGGGCTACTGTACATTGCTACAGGTGCAGTACATTGCTCCCAGTTCCCCTTCCAGTAGAGGAGTCACTGAATTCAGGCAAATTTTCTCTGGGTCACAGAAACCATTCACACAAGCAAGTTCTACCAGGTAGAAGCCAGCTCGTGAAGCCACTGTGTTGTTTTGGCAGCCCGAAATGCTGAGCACGCCTGTGCAGCTCCCAGTATTGCAGGGCACGTACCAAGTGATGCAGGGACATCAACAGCATCACAGTGCTGAGTGTTAGCTTGACCTGCGTCCTCTGAACGCGTCCTATGACCTTCATGTCTGGATCTGAAGAGGTTACAAACGAGGTCTGATTATACATCTGTTTTAACTCATATCTATGCCCGAGGCCATCTATTTATGGGCATTTTCCCCTGCAGATCCACCCAGCAGGATGGAAGAACTACAGAGTCTCCAAACTGACAGTCTGATTCTCCTCACTTACACCAGGGCAAGCTGAAGTGAGTAATTTCACAGAAGCCAGAGAAATTCATCAGGGTAAAGTCAGTGTGAGAGAAGACTCGAGACAGGCAATCCAGCCGGCAGCAGTGCCCAGCAGCATACTGATAAGCCACATGTGGCATGTGGTAAGTTCGTGTGTGGTCACAGGCATTTTTCTGTGAACACACAGGGGAAGGGCATCCATCTTAACGCTGGCAGGCGTTTTACACCAGAGCCAGCGCTGTAAGAGGGCCCAGCAGAGTGTGAGTCGATGCCCCCCTCCTGCACGTGGCACCTGCACAGGCTGCCCCTGCACGCAGCTGCCTTCCCTTGGGCAGGCACAAGGCCAACAGGACACCAGCAGTACCCAAATACGAGGTGCCACAGCACACTCCGCGCGGCATCCCACTGCTGAAGCAATTCCTGTCCTTTGTCCCTCATCTGCAATTGCCGAAGCACTGCCTGAGGCGTTCTGGCAGACGGCGAACAGCACCGCTGGGCCTCGACCGTGCTTTACCGCAAATCTGCCTCGAAGGGAAAAAAATCCTTTGGTATCTTGTGTCTGCTGAGGCGGGATGCGAACCGATCGCACAAAGTGAACACAGCGCGGGTGAGTGCCGTGCGGGCCCGCCCGGGGGCCCGGAGCCGCACAGGCTGTGTGCGCTGTGCGCTGCCGGCCCGGGCCGCGGCCCCTCGCGCCGGGCCCTGTGCGCGCTGCTGCCGGCACGGCCTGGCCTGGCCTGGCCGCGCCGCCGCGAACCAGCGACCGCGCAGAGCTGTGGGCCAGGCCTGCGGCCACACCTGCGCACCGATCCGAACGATCGCTCTGGAAACTGTATCTTCGTTACAGGGGCAGTGACCTGACTGTTCTCTTACCCGAGCCAGGCTTGGGCTGGCAGCGCCGCCGCAAACCAGCGACCGCGCGGAGCTGTGGGCCAGGCCTGCAGCCACCCCTCTGCACCGATCCGAACGCTTGCCCTGGAAGCTCCTATCTCCGTTACAGGGGCAGTGCCCTGACTGCTCTCTCACCCCAGCGGTGACAGCAGCTTCCTCGCCATTTTGCTGTGCCAAAATATTCGTGAAAATAGGGGGATTTGGTTCGCAAAGATATGACCCTGAAGATTGGAGTCCTCCAGGAGGTAGCAAGAGCTCAGCACCCTGCAAAGTGAGGACATTTTGCCCATCAGACTGAGAATCTCAAGACGCAAGCCTCAGAAACAACCGCAAGTGAAAACTTGCTGGCACGTCTCAAAGCGAAACAACTCTGATTAAATCCCTTCTTTTGCTACTGCTTTTTACCCCCTCTCTAAACCTGGTATCTCCTGGCTCTTGTGGAGTATTTTGACTGACAGTGCCGAAGGCAGGGGAATGAGAAAATGCCCTGGTGTGAGGCTTGCGCAGCCATCTTCTGTGAGAAGTTCAGAACGCTGATAGAGCCTTCTGCTAATTGTTGTACAGACTTGGTTCAGGCGTGGCAGAAAAGCAAACACACTGTCAAAAATGTCTGTCTCTTTAGGCAATTTGTTTCCCCTAGAAACGTGACCAGAAAGTCCAAGCCCAAGATTGCCAAGTCGATAAGAATTCCAAATCCTATCTGCTAAATACCATAAATTGGACACTTACTTGGGCCTCACAGATAAAAATGAGGCTTAGACAAGGCAGATTAGCTTTGCAAACTAAAATCCTTCCTTTCCATAAAACACGTTATCTGATAAAAGATTAGGTTGTTTACCGAGAAGCGAGCCCTTGCCCTCAGCACCTTCCCGCCTGCGGAGCGCTGCGGCAGCGCCGCGGAGCCTGACCGCACACACCTGCTCCGCACCTGCCTTCTGCAGCGTCTGCCCACCCACCGCCTGGGCGTTCCTCTCAGGCTCACGGTGCTGCAAGGTCTCATCATGGTTGCAAGCTCTCCTAGCGTCAGGAGCTAGGTGGGGAGTGTGGCTGCTTTCTTTTTGGAAAGATCTCCATCTTTGTTACTGTAAAATGCCTTTTCCAGTGCCACACCACCTCTTGTCCCTCTCTTGCATGGCATTGCCCTGTCTCCAGAGGCCGTGACTTCCTTTTGCCGCTTCTTTTAATCTATGCAGCACTCAACTGCTGAAAAAAATCAATGACTGAAAATCAATATTAGTTCATAAATACCTGCCAGGGACCAGGGGCAAGACGCAGCATTGCCAGCTTCCAGTATTTTATCTCAGCTTCCCAAAGGCTTGGCAGTCTGCAACAGCCCAAACCCGGGAGCCGTGTGAGCAAGTCACACTTTTTAAAAAACAACATTGAATTTCTAATCATAGCAAAATGCTTACAGACAGAGGTTAGCCTCAAATGCTGCTGGGAAAACAATGACTGCTTTTAAAGACTCAGATGGGAGGGAAATTCAGTCGCAGCCTTTTATTGGTGGAACTAGTAGTGACTAAATTATTTCTTTCTGGTTGTGAACGTCATTAAAGAGCAGATAATAGGTGCATTTGCTTTGTTTTGCTGTACAAAGTTCTCTTCTGGCTGGAGAAACTGTGTTTGTCCAGCTTGGTGCTGCTCTCATTTCACTTTTTATTTTGCCTTTTCCTTCTCTCCCTATTACTTTCCATCTGTCTTACCAGAACTAGACAGAGGCAATCCCATGGATCTGTAAGTGCTACACAACTCAGCACACCAGGAAAAATACCTCTAGGCAGAGATACTCCATAGGGGCCTACTATGAATAAATTCCCACAATGGGAAGATATTTTTAGGTGATATTTTTAGGTGATATTTAAGACCTTGCCTACATGCTGCAGATTTACAAAGTCAGCAAGATAGGCTCAGGAGGAGGAAGATTATGCCTGGATCCCCCAGAGGGAACAAACTTGAGAAGACAGAATAATTCATTCACACTTTTTCCCTACTCATGACTGTTAACAACTTGCCAAAAAACACAGATTCAAGGGAGCCACTGCCAAGCTGCTTTTTCTTGAGAGGAACTCTGATGGTGGCTTTGGGACAAGCACCCCTTCTTCACTGGTGCCAGCTAGCCCAGCTGCTGGGAGATAATGCAATACGTAACAGGTCTAAGCAAGGTGCCACAGACTGCTTCTCAACTCGGGAGCTGGGAGAGCAGCTCTGTAAAACAGACTCTCTTCCTGGGCCTTCTCCAAGGAGCCCCTGGCTCTGTACCACCTGCCTCTGCAGAATGTGGCTATGTGTCAGCTGTGACATCAGCACAGAGATGTGCCTGCTTCTGGCATGTGCTGTGCCCTACTGTCTGCTGCAGAGCAATAGAAGCCTTTCTTTTCCCAAAGCCCTAGAAGGCTCTTGCAAGACGCTCATTGCCAGGCTGTACTTCCTACATGGGTTGTGCTCCAGCTCACTGGACCATGCAAGTGACACAGGCTCCAGTGGCTCCACTTACCTGCTCCAGCTCCCAGCTGTTCTTCTGAAAACTGCTTTCACTCAGCTGACCCAACCCACAATATCAAGCCCCTCAGAAACAGGATGGAGGCACATCTGCAGCACCACTTCTGCAGGGAAGCACCACTCCCATCAAAGGTCTCTGGAAAGAAGAGACACTGGCAATGCTAAGAATTTCTGCACGGAAGACCACCTCTGCCTCCTGGACAGGAGTTAGCATGTGCAGTGAGACCAAACTGGAGCACTTAGGAGCAGTGCAGTGGTTCATTTGGCTGCACTTTGGGGGCCTCTCCCAGGTGACATGTTATACATGTAGTACCTCCAAAGATGAGGGCGAGACTAGCAGCAGGACACAAGCTTCCCAGCAATGCCATGGACTGCCCCTGGGTTGTTGCATGTCACAACACACTTTGCAGCTACCAAGCAAAAATACAGTGCCACAGAGGCCTGATGTTGCAGAAGGGATTTCACAGAGCAACACACTCAAGCTACTTGTTCCATAACTCGTGGTGTAGCAACTTCTTCACACAGAGGAGCCTATGGAGTTCCTGCCTGGAAGTTAATACTGTTCTAGATAGAAATGTATCCACCAGTCTCTTCCAGATGTTTTTTGGGTTTTGGTTTTTTTTTTCAATCTACTGCATGAGCTACCTTCTGAAGTGCAAGATAAAATCTGAGCTAAGAAATTTTGCACTCAAGATGCAAAAGCCTCCAAGATTCTTCCTCACAGTGGAAAACAAAACAAAACAAAACAAAACAAAACAAAACAACAACAACAAAAAAAAAAAAAACCAAAAAACCAACCAGCGTTTGAGTGGTTTGGAAGTTGGCTGAGAGGAAAAAAGCCCATGCTGGAAACTTGAAGCCTACACTGGGAAATACAACAAAAGCATGATCAGAACGATTATGAAAGGAGGGTCAGAGATAGTGTCCTGACTATACTGAAGTGATCATCTACAGATAAATTAATTACATGACTTAAGAAGTCAAGCCTGTGATGAACACAGCATGATGGGCAGGCAACTCAGGTCCTACACAGAACATACCAAGTAGTCAAAGACTTATAATAAAGTTAATATAAAGGAGGCTTGGCTGTGGAGGACTAGATGCTGTTCATGGTACCACAATGAAATAAAGCCCACATCTAACATGCTTAGAAATCCTTCTCAAATTAAAGTAAAAGAGACAAACCTGTGCCACGTACATTACTCCACTGCTTTTCCTAGGTGTTAGTGGATAGGCACTGACTTTGTGAAATTGCTGCAGCAAGCTGAGAATGATGTATGAAGTGAGAAATTCTGCCTAATGCACAGGGAATATGGATGTGCTATGTTACTTGCTGTGTGTTGCACAGATATATAATATTCTTCTCGGTCAGAGCAGCAGCTGGAAAAGCCTCCAAAGCCCAGACAGTTGTGCACACCGATGTAAAGACCCAGTGAAGCTGCTGGGTAACTCCCCACGGGGTCCTCTGACAGTGAAAGTAGGAGGTGGACAAATGTATGCAAGTAACCAGGAGGTGAGAGAAAGCAGAGGATGCCAGATGGTATAAGGAGGAAATAAACAAAAGCGAGGATGTAATGTCTGTGTAAGGACCAAGCCTCATCATTACACAGACAATGCACAGGAGGGATTAAGCTCCAGCAGTGCAAAGGCAGCATAGCTGTCTGCATGGAGAGTTTGGGGAATGGAGATTTGAGCAGCAGCATTGCCAAGGTGGTGGCAAGGGTCAAAACATGACATCAATTGTAACTAACCCAATAAGGGAATAATTCCATCGCATGATTATCTTCTCCTACTCTTTGGGCAATATCTGAAGTACTAAATGGCAGAACTGAGTATTTTCCCTCTCTAGTTCTGCACTGACACATTCATCTCATCCTTTTGCTCCTCTGTTAGGCTATGGCAGTGTGTGTCCTGAAGGCACGCCAGAGGAACAGCACATGCATTTCCATGGCAAGAGAAGCAATCCTCTGACATCTAACTTCAAAATACTTGGGGATCTATAGAGGACAAATAAAAGATGCCAAATAAAACATTTGACAGAGCTGAAAAAGAAAGAAAAAGAAAAGAAAATCTCAATTAACTGCACAGAACCTGCATGTAGATATGAATAGCTAAGAGGGCACAGCTCCATCTGCTTCAACATAATCCTTACTGCCTTCCACTCCCTGGCACCAGTGATAGCCAGAGCCACACATCTTTAAACAGGAGTTATTCATTCTGGAACCTTCTCAGTTGCCTTAGAGGACTCAGGAAGCAGAGTGCCCAGCAAACTGGCCACTCCTGAGTGAAAGCATGCGAACACCTCTTTAATTAAAAACAGATATTGCTGCCTCTGCTTATCTAACTGCCCATTGCCTGCTACAGCTTTGATAGGTTTGCATAACAACAAAATGCAGTAAATGAATTGAAGCCCTGAAGGACTCTAAGCTGCAATGTAGGAAAGCCATGAAAGATAAATGATGTCTTAACTAATGTTATGATTTATTGTTCTCCCAACTTTGCTCATCTTGTGATGCAGGCCAACTCCTTTTTCTATTTACAGGTAGCTTTGTCACCCCTGCTAACAGCCACTATTAGCAGCACATAAGTATGTTTTGAAAGTGAGTGTGGTTCCACTCCAGTGCTAACCTCAGCACTTTGGTTTTATTACAGGCACAAGATCTGTCAATAACAAAAATTGATGCACTTATCCTGAGACTCTGCTTGTCTGCTAGCAGCGTTTTATTCATTTTTCTTCCCCAAAAGTTCATCTTTAAGCAAGTATGGATTCATGGTTTAAATTACAGTCCTGACACATTGTCTGTTGCTTTATAAATTCTTACAAAGAATCAAATTTCCACAGGCATTAGGAGGTAAAGGATCAATGTTAACCATCACTGAGGCACTCTACTGATCAGAATTTATCATGAACTGTGTAAACCTAAATGGACTTAAAACTTACTGTTTGAAAGATATTCTCAGCAAACAGAAACTTTTCTAATTTCCAGTTTGCTCAGAAGATGGTGAGAGCTGCCTACCAATAGAAGAGAAACACCAAGAGACTAAAGAACAAAACAGGACAAATAAAAGGCCCACATTTACCATCAGAATTTTCTAATAATGCTATTCTCTAAAAATAAAGGAAGCAACTAACCATTGAGATCATTGGTTTCTTTTTTTATATACAAAAAGTATATTAAATTCATCATTAAATGTAGCTTTATGCTAGATTCTGAAGGTCATAGAAAGATTTTTGCCTTCCCAGTCGCTTTGCAATCTATCCTCTTTCATCCTGTCACCAATACCTGCTGTTCTGACAACTGCATTTAAGATGGAGTAAAACACCATCACATCAGTCTTAAACTGCAGCTTGATCTGGCCCTGGGGAGAATGCCTTATTTTTTTATTGGAAGGAGGAAATTTGATGAGGAGATGGAGACAGAACTTAGCACTGCCTGAACTGGGATTTTTGTTCAGATACAGCCAAAGACACACCAGCTAAGGGTCTGGAGAGATGGGACCTGTTCTAGTGGGAGCTGTCCCTGCCTATGGTGGGGTCTTGGAACTAGATGATATTTGAGGTCCTTTCCAACCTTAGCATGCTATGAAACTGCAGGCTGAAGGCACTCCCAGACTGCCATCTGGAGAAGCTGTTCTGCAGTGCAGGAAGCTCAGGAGACAAGAGGTGCCAGCACGGGGCAACAAAATGATGCCTGAAATGATGCATTTGCATAACTGTACCTATGTATATATATATATGCAGGCACCTAAAGGAGAACAAGAAGGTAAATGGGGGTGCAAAGCATAACCAGCCCACATGGCAATGAATTGCAGAAGTGTTTGCAGCCTCCAGAACTTGGAATCTGTGGAGGTAATGGACAGATCAGCTCCCATGGGGCAGACATCTCTGCAGGGGTCCCCTCACCCATCAAGAACTGTGGTGGACAGCCAATGTCAAGAGGCCTGTGCAACAACTTCTCAAAGAGGGAGGCACTCTCTCACCTGTCAGGCTCCACGGAGGTTAATGGTAGCAAGTTTGCCACCTCCAGTCTCTTATTTCGGTCTTGGTAGCACATCTGTCCTGTCGAGTAGCTGCTCTGCTGGAAAAGGCCTTTTGTAGCCTTGCACAGCAGAGATCATGTTTGACCTAGAGTGACTTTTCTGGCAACACCACCGTGCTGGCTAAAAAGCCTTCTTTTATCATCTATGCTCTTAAAAATAGTATTAACATCCACTGCAGAAACAGGGGGCTGGCTGGCTCCTCCTCTGTGCAGTTGATCCATGTCTGTGCTAAACCTGGGTGCAGTCCAGCTGACACAGTCAGCTAAGTTATTGCACTGCCAGTTTAATATTTTGCCACCTGCTAACTGAAAGCTCTGCTGCCTGCTGGGTCCCATAAAGACTTTTATTTATTACATTACACATGGCAACATCTGCCACAGGACTCAGCTCAACTCAGCTTCCTAATTAAACAAACAAACAGCACATCTCCAGTACACGATTGGGTCTACTTATTGTTTATAAAATCTGAGATAGACATTTAAAAGGTATACATTGCCTGCTTCAGGTGAGCAAAGACCCCTCCTGCCATCTGGGGTGGCACGGGAGACGTTGTTAGAACAAGCCTAGGATTCCCAAATGCTCCATTTTTCTATCACAAAGTCACCTGGAGTTGCTGTATTTGTTATTGTTTTGCTCTTATTTTATTCTTTAAATTATTTAATTTGTACTAATGAGAAATGTAAGATTATTTCAAACCCCTGTTAGCTCCTCCCCTGAGTACTGCTTGTCTATAAAAACAGGAAAATAATGTGAGAGTCTCCCCTCATGCTTGACTTCAGAGAGTAGCACTCGATGAAGAGAGACCTGACCTGCAGCATTGCACAGCTCAGCCATCACCAACAATGCCATGGAGGCACTGCACAAGACCATTTCAAACTTCATCATAATGAGCTCAGTCACTGAAAATCTATCACTGGCTACAGCAAGGCTCTCCTGTCTGTGCTAGTCACCTGCAGTTGAATGAGACTGGGAGGAAAATAAAAAGGATGAAATCCAGGCCTGATGAATTCAGCAGGAATGTCACAAGTTCTTCCCAGTTTTTAAAGGCAGTCCTGAACACAAATTACGTTTTCTTTAAACTTAAACTCTTCTCTTGCCAGTCTCTTCTCTTTTAACCCATCTCTCATTGTAGACATTAAAGGAAGGATGTCTACCACTCCAAATGTACAACCTCCCAAAAATGATCATTTCCCAAGTGTAACTTTGAAAAACCAAAAAGGGGCAAAATGGCAGGAGGGCACAATGGCTTCCATTGTGCTACTTTGTCATCTGGTTCTCATTTACTGCGTTCAGCCACAAAAAGGACAATAGGAGAAATGAGATTAGCCACCTGTGGAGGAAAGCAACACCAAACAACCCGGTTGACTGCAGTTCTGTTAAATGCAAATAACTTTCTAAAACAAGTATCTTGGTTTCATTTTTAACCAACTGCAGATGCCCTGGTGCCTGTGCTTTCCCAGGGCAGCCCTTCAATCTCTTTTACTCCTGCTCTGGTTGAGGATCAGGAATCGGTTCATTTGCACCACAACAACAGGTGTGTGCTGGCTGCCAACATCCCCAGTCCTTTGTGGTCTTCCCTTGTGGGGAAGTCATTCCAGATGTGGTTTGGACTTGCCATCCACAAGTTGGAAATTTACCCTCCAGAGCAGATTCACCGCACTTACCCAGAATTTTGGAAGTCAAATGAAATTATATTTACAAAAGTAGACTAAATATAGAAGCATTAAAGGCAATAAATGTGTACTAGGTATATTTACATATATTTAGAGTTCAACAACAGCAGACAACCCCTGTACGATGTCAGCTCTCTCTTCCCCACCTGTGCAGACCCTCACCCGCCCAGGCACAAAGGAGCAGAGGCAGTGTCACAGCCAGCACACTGTCTTTGCCTCCCCCCTGTACCTTTGCAAACCCAAACAAGACTGGGCAGGCAGCAGGCAAGGTCGCAGGCAGAGCAGAGAAGCTAGAAGCAAAGCAGGAGGCAGCCAGAGATAGAAACAAGCTTGTGCTGCAAAATATAAGATGTTCAGCAGTCCAGTGGAAGGAGAGAAACTTCTCTTACATTATTCTGTGTCCAATCCCTAAAATTGTTTATTCTTTAGACTTTCTCTGGAACATCAGACACAGCCTTAAAACTGTAACACCAGTCAAGAAAAGAATTGTTTTCTTTGTGAAACTACCTTGACTTTTTCAGTTACAATTCTTACCCTTAGAATAATTTTTCAAACCCTTTGATCCCTTGGTGATTTTTCATCTTTGCACTTAGTGTTGAGAGGGGTTAGCACTCTCCTGCCCACCTGCCAGGAGGGGGACCTACAGACTTCGCCCCAGAGTGCAGCTCCCTAGGGTTGTGGATTCAAGACATCAGCTTGGCCCTGGCACGTCAAAATCTGCACCTTTACAGCCCTGTTGATTTCATAGGAATGAACCAACATAAACACAGACTGCCAAATAATCTGCTGTTCAAAAGCTCCAGGCTCTTTGGGGGTGACTTAGCAGATTCCCTGCCTTCTTCAGTCTCTGGAAGTCATTCTAACACCTCATACAAGTATTTACAGTTCTCTTGTACAATTCCATTGCCACAACACAAATAAGACAAAACAAGACCCCATTAAGCAACTTATCTCCCCCATGACCCACAGCACCTATATAGAGAGCATTTGATTTCTAAAGGTGAAGCACAAGCCTGGAGACACTGGCAGCTCTGCACCTTCGGAGTAACCACAATGTGTCACAGGATATGTTTGATGTTAACAGCTTTTAATTAACTTGGGAGTGCAACAGTTGGGTATTTACAAGCTCAGTGAAATTATATATCTTTCTTTATCACTGGTACCCCTGTGATGAATTATTTATGACTGATCATCACAAACAGACAAGCCCCCAATAATACATGATCTTCACTATCTTTCTTCTCTAGTTCAAATATTAAGTCTGCCATCATTTTCCTGAAGACCCTGTAGTTTGGCACAAAAGGAGGTAGCAATAAAGAGACAGAAACTTAATTACTTACATGTAAAAGGATGAACACATTTGCCAGGTGCTGTCAGCACCAAAAGCTGGATTCAAATACCTAGAAGTTGTCCCTTCAAGCTACCAATTCCCATGCCCACAAGCTTTTGGGTTCACTGGATACTTTCTGATGTAGCCTTTAATAAGTGATACTTTCCACTTACCCTACCTGGTCATGTCTGGGGACTCAGCCCACTAAGCATGTTGAGGCTGGAGGAATTTTAGGCAGGGAACAAATGCCAGGAAGTTTGCTCTAATATATCATCTCATCATGCCTGCAGGCAGAGAGTCTCTTTCCAGCACCGCAGGAATACAGGTTAGCCTTTGGAGGTGCTCCACGCCTCCAAAACCAAGGGCTTCTTACTTCTGTGGCTTGAGGACACAAACCCANCAAACCAGCACACTGGGTCAGCCACATCTTTCATCTTTCACATCCACACACAACAAATCCAAATAAACAGGTTTATGATCCTGTCTTGTTGATGAACATGGGTGATGAAACTCTCAAGAACAGCTGGACCAAGGTACCTTACAGCATGGTTTCTCCCCATGAAGCATCACTGTGCTCCCCAGCACTTGAGTTTAAATATTTCTAATGTCATACATCTCTTGCTTTTTTTTTACATGCAATTCTGTGCATCGGCTCCTAAAATTTGTGTCTCTCAGAGTTGGGTTTCTTAACCACCTTCTCACAGGTCGTAGGTGAGTGGGAAATGTTGAGTGCCTCAGGAGATGCTAATGGAATGTGACATGTGCCAGTTAGAATGTGTCCAGTCCTCAGAAGAGAAGATCCAGGAAGAGGCTGTGACAGCCCACACCAGCGCTTGCAGAGCCTCAGCCAGGAGGGGAAATTATCCCAAGGCCTTGCCAATCAGACACACACTTCACCATAGGGAACTACAGCTTCTGGGTGACAGGAGCTGTGCAGCAGTATTTGTCAAAGTGACAGGCTCCCAGTTCTGGGGGCTTGCTTTTTCTGCACTCATTCCAGCAGTGGCTCCTACAGCCCTTCGGTTTAGCTGAATCAAATCCCAGCTTCATGCAAGAATCAAAAGGTTTCAGCACTGACACAGCAAATCCTTCTTTATGCCACATTATTCCTTGTGCTGCTGGGTCAGTTCCCAATTCAATTGGGAGTGTGTTCCAGATGTTTTCTAACAGTTAAAGGCAAGGGCTGGTTTCTGTTCAGGATGATTGCTAGGCAATGCCTTGTTGACAAGATTAGCCTCTACTCACAGACAGACTATTCCAAGGAGTGCCAGCACGACTGATTCTAATTATTTCCTAGCAAAGCATGAGAGCTCAAGAGCTGCAATAAGGGTACAGAGTTCCCTTCTACACTGCCATTTCAGCTTATGCACTTTCAAGCCAGTGGCTCCTGATGTTGGGGCAACAGTGAAAGAAAGAGTTGGAATGCAGTCTTGATGTTAAAAAAGAGCTTCCACATTAGGGCAACATGTTTATTTGCCACTTGCATGGGTTTTATTGGCACAGCAAGCAGATCGTGGCCCATCAGTTTTTCAGAAGCCAATGTGCCTGCCTCTAGACATCTTACTGTCTACAGCATAACACTCAGCCCTCAAAAGAAAATGCCATTTTTGTGCACACTAAGAAAGTGCTCATACCCTCATACCATAATTGGCAACCAACAGCCAGCACTGCATTGGCAGGAGAGGACTCCACAGGGCCAGCAGTTACGCTCTTAACCGATAGCAACACAGTATACTGCAATGGCACACAGGAGAATTTTTCCACCAAAACCTCTTAACTGTTGCTCTACTAAACTCCGTGTAGTCCAAATAACATAGAACAGAATTTCCAAACCCTTTCCTGATCCAAGTATCCCTAAATCTGCAGCATCCATCAGTCTTCATCTTGGAAGTGCTCAGACTTTTCTTTCTGAAATACTAATCAGCAGTGCAAATAAAAGCAGCAATCCTGTCACAAGCCATACTGAAAGCAGCTGCTGGGCGCTCACTCTTGACAACATGCAGAACGTGACTCCAAAAAGTGACAAGTGAAGCTTCAGCCTCACTGAGAGCTGGAGAGAATACCAAAGCTCTCCCTGAAATGGCTGATGCCGTACGCATGGAAAGTCAGGACAGACATGGCATGATCTCCCTGGGCCCTGCGAGACATAAGCAACACAATTAAAAGGAAGCAGTTCCTTCTGCTCTTGATGGCATTACCTGAGGCATGGCAGATGCCAGACAGTTCGGTGTTTATTAGCAGCGAGTAGCAAGTTTGGCAATTGGAATTGGCTCAACCCTCTCACATGTCTGCAATTTCCTAGCACCATATGGTCAGTGCAGATCTCTCTGACTGTCTTCTGGCTGAAGTTCAGCTGCTTCACAGAACAAGCAAACTGAGGTTAGATGTATTGAAGATGTAACAACAAGCAACAAAGATATTTTGGTGGGGGGCTGTAAATCTCCTAGGAAGTGCAATCGCTCTTTGAACAAGTTAACATTTGGTAATGAAATGCTTAACCATTGGTGTTTGGAGTCTGGGGAACCAGGTGAGATGTGTACTTACCCCTAGACCTCACAAGACCAGTGAGGAATGAACTGAAGCATGAGCACAATGAAGCCCCTGAAGTGCTGTAAACTCCACAACTGCTGACAGCTCAGAAAATGGCACATAGGTGCATCAGATTTAAAGCTTCGTAGATCATCATCTACATACATGTTAGGTGCCAATCAAATGCCACTGACTTCCCAGACAATTAGGGCAAGGAGTGCTGCAGTTCATGACGTCACACCTCCTGGATTCGCAGCAAAGTGTTTTCTAAAACCACATCAGAGACATCAGCCTGACGTGGCAACCTGCTTTGTTAACAACTTACTTAAGCACTTGGTGTATTGGTGCTACCTGCAGCCAGGCAAAGTATTCACCAGTGCTTGCTGCTCCATGGCAGACAGGGAGGATCTATAAATCATATCGCATAGAAAAGCCCAGGAGGGCATTTAAAGCCTGCTCTTATTTTCGCTGCTCCACAGACTGAAACAATGAGTTCAAGCCTGACACTATGGCAATGTAGTAGGTCTGGGCCTCATTAATTTTTAATCAACTGTTATCCACCATAGCTTTTGAAACAAACTGTTACTAATGACCAGTCGTGTGTCAGTCTAATGAATGGGATGCAGACTTCCATTAAAATAATGAAATTAGCTTGTTTGGACTTTTGTTCCAGTTCCATGGCACACAGCCCCAGGTAATTACAGTTAACACTACTTGTCCATATTAAAGTCTTTTATTTACTTAAGGTCTTTATTCAGGACATCCCAATTTAGTCCATCAGCTGGTTTTTATGAGCCTAGAAGTACTCATTTCATTAACAAAGAGATAAATACACGCAGGCACTACAGAGTGCTAAAGCATCAATTACACACATGCAGAAATAGAAGCAGTGGGAAAACAGTGTGTGAGCACAACCCCTAGCCACAGACACAGCTCAGTGTCTCCCTGTGGCAGCGGCAATTACTTTCAAGACACAGAACAAGGTCTGAAAGGCATGGTTTAACCAAAGCCTTTGAGCTCAACACTCCCTACTAGAAATAATTCCAAATGACTTTCCCATATTAACACAAGAGCAGCACAATGAAGAACCCAGCTCAGATACCCAGGAACCTACATCACCTCCTACAAAAGATTTCCCCCCCAGCCCCTTTTGCCAGGGTCCTGCACAGGAGGTCAGACCACTGATTCCTGTACCACACTATGTCAGGCAGGGTGCTCCTATGGCTGAGCTCTGTCTGATGCTCCAGGGAGGATTTATGGACGGTCATGTCTGCAAGAGGTTAGCTCCCAATTCTTATTAGGTTAAAAAAAAGCTAGAGCTCTGGAGAATGAGTTGTTTTTTCAAAAGACTTTGGTGGATTAAATAGTCATGCTTCTTACATAGATTTCCAGCCCCACTCTGAATTTTTGGGTTACAGTTAACCCTCATGGCAAGGAGTCCTTCAGCATGAGTGAGAATGACCTCTTCTTGCCATGTCAGAATTTCTCAAAGAGCTGGGAAAAGGGCAATAGCAAAAGGGGAAAAAAATGAGAAACAAATACTTTAATTTTTAAAAAAGGGCAACCCACCAAAAAAAAGAAAAAAAATCACAGAAATCTGACTCAGCTATCGATAACCTTATCAATTACCAGGAAATCACTTTTTAAAATGCCTCTACATAATCATTTCCTTCTCCCCAAACCTTCCCCAGCTCTGCAACAAATTCAGAGAGAGGGAAACAACTGCAGCTGACTGTGCACTGGTCTGGGCAGGATGCTTGGCTGAGCTCCATAGCAGCTTCCCAGCTGGACCATTCTTTGTCAGATTTCTCATGCATGGGAGAACTGCAGTTGCATTCTGCATTGCAGCTGCACAGAGTGCCCCACTGTGACACCTCGGTTTCTCTCCTGGACTGATACAGATTATTTAGATCTCAAAATAGTGCCTTTACTTCAGTTTCATTTTTTCCCTCTGGTATGCACTAGCAACAGCTGCATTTAACAGAATCTATCCATTTCACCCTTTCAAGTCCCATTGCTGAAATCCCCAATTCAGACTTGGTCCCCATTTAGAAGTTAAGTTTGCAAAACACTGAGTGTTTTCAGAAGATAAAAGTTGTGAGGAAACAGCTAAAAGACACGGTTCAGGGAATGTATTTGCGAAGGTCTACGAACTCTTCTGTATAATATGCTGTCAGAGTTACAAAAGCTAAGGTGAAGTGGAAAGAATATCTCTTTTCTTCTGGCAAGGTACAAATTGCCTGTATTTAGAATTCCTGCCATAGCTTTTCAGCACTGCCAAACAAGCCTTTACCATTAATGGCGTTCAGTGATTACTGGTAAGAGTAATGCTGGTTTAGAACATCTCACAACTATCTGAGGAGAATGAACTTTGGAACTTTGGAATGTCAGTGTGCTGTGTCCCACAGCTACTCTGATAGGGACTGCAGAGATGAGACTAGAGACATAGTGCCTGCACATGGGACTTCTTCCTGTCTTTGTTACACAGGTCATTTCTCCATTTCTGTTTTTTAAACTCCATCAGAGCAGTGAGCCGCACAAGTGCCCTGCCTAGCCGCGGCTGCAGCCTGCATCTCCCCGGAGAAACAGGAGCCTGCGGGCGGATCCACCTGCCCAGCTGGGCTCTGGCTGCCGGCACTACGCAGGGCTCCTTGGAAGCCTTCTTGGGGGCTTCTACCTCACCTCTGACAGCACTAAGTGGCCAAATGCAAACCATAAATTTTCTTAACAGGTTGCAGATGTAATCCCTGTGTTTGCTGACTCTCCCAGAAGTTCCTGGGAGTGCAAACAGTACTGTTTTTATTGCTGCAACAAATAACAATGAATTTTCGCCCTTCCAAGAATCTGACTGCAACTGCTCCAGGCATGCAGGCAGGTGTGTGGTGTTCCTCAGGCAGCCGTCCTAAAGCCTTCACAGCTTTTCTCAGCTGCTGTCATCTCAGCCACTAATTTCAAAAGGTATTAGAATATTCATAGCTGCTTCCAAACAGATTAGGTGTCGGCAGTAAGTCATATGAGAATAACTTGGCAAAACATTTTTATCCTTTCATATGCAGCTGTTCAAATTTCTGTAGCAAAGAAGATTGTTTCATTCAGCTCTGATATTTGGATTTACCTTTGCAATACAGAGGTGTCAAAGCTATGAAGAGAGATCAAGAATTCAGAAAGCAAAGATAGAGATGTTTTTTTTTCACTGAAGCACAGAGAGATACCTGCAGTACAGACATCCTCCATGAGAAAACAGTGGGAAACTTTCCCACCAGCTCCAGAATAAGAGCAGATCAATAAACACAAGGCTAACAAGAAGAAGCAGAAGCAAGAAACAAAAACAGTGCCCTCACTGTGTTTCTTTGTTTCCTGTTTTGGTTTGTTTTGTAATTTAGAACTCACATCCTGTGGCTGTTTTTGGATTTCAACAGAGATCTGTGCTGAAGATGTGAAGCTAGCTCCAAAGCCACACTGGCTGTGCTGCCCTGTGTTGTGCTGCAGTGGCTATCATAGTAGGCACAGGAATACAGAGGAGTTGTGCTCATCTGCCATCCTAGGCTTCCCCTGGCACCCACCATAAGATGTACCTGACTCTCACACATCTCGTGACTGAGATTAACAAAACTCACTCTGCTTTGCTGGCACTGCCTGCTGCTCCACGGCATTTGCAGGAGCTGCCTGCAGGCTGCAGCGCTGACGAAACGCGCAGGCTGCAAAGCTGCTCAGGTGTGAAATTCCTGCACAAGCCAAAAATTAATCTGCATGAGAGTTCACAAGGGTAATTCTTGCCCGTCTCACATGCAATGACATGAAAAGAGTAATGAGAGGGCTTCAGAGCAATGCAAGACCAAATCTAGTTCATGTGGAAGAACCACCAGAACCCTTCCAAGCTGCACAGTTCACACAGTGCTCTCAGTTTAGCCACCTCCCTTCCCAGACTTTCTGCATCGGTGCATTAAGTGATCTCTGTTTGAAGGCTTGTTGCATGCTCTGTAGGTAACTCCAGGATACTCAGATACATGGAACTCCTTTGAAGCAGATGGACTCAGCAGCCCTGAGAAGCCTTAGGCCTTGTTGCTAACACAGAGAAGTGTCCTCCTAAAGCCCAGGAATGCTTAGAGCGGGAGCCTTTCCATTTATCTTCAATCACACTTTGGCTCCAGCCCAGCAGGTGAACAGGAACACATTATGAGACTTCACTAAAATAAAATCATTTCTAATCTTCCCATCTTCCTCCAAGTTCTCTTCCTTCTGCTGGCTGATAACCTGCAACTATCAGGATGTAAATGTGTTAAACTCTTCCTCCTTGGCAGAGCCAATCGCACGAGCAGGTACCTAAATGCTAAACCAAAGCTGAACTGCAACAAATCATTTGAACTAAAATGCTGTATTCCAAGTGAAAAATCTGCACGAAGGCTGGAAAAGCTGCTGGTGTCTTTGCAGAAAAGGCAAACTCAACATTTGTTTAGGCACCCTTCAGGGCAGAGGAACCAATAGTCTGGAGCTCCTGGCTCTGCTTCTCACCAGTTTCTCAGCTGTGACTACCCAGCTTTGTAAGCACAAACAAGATTTGTACCAATGAACACAACAGCTCTTGAGGTCTCTCTGATTCAGAGCAGGAGCCAAAGCCTACCAAGGTTAATGAACTTGAACTTTGAGTCAAGCCAACATAAAACACCAATGAAAGCAGCCTGTCTGTGATGTCCCTGAGTACATCTGTCCAAACTAATTAACACTGTGCTTGTCTCCTGCTCCAGCACACACTACAACAGCCCAAGCCACTGCTTTAACTCTTCTGGGAGAAGCTGAGAAGGACAGACCCAGCTCCTCCCATGCATCAGCAAGCCTTTGGAGGCTGGGGTGCAGACCACAGCTGTCCTCATCAGTACCAGTCAGTGAGAGCATGGATAGGAGTTGTGTGCTCCATCTTTGTTAGCCTGGCTATTGAATTTATTCAAGGAAAAGGAGCTGCTTCCACTTTGTTTCCATGACAACAACCCTAAGAATTTTGTCTTCATATAAGTGAGTTGTTGCTTTTTGTGCTTCCATAGTCTAGTCAGAAAAATTAACATAATGTGGTCTCAAGAAAGACAATCAAACCTTCCTATCCTCCCAATGCTCCTACAGGCAGCAAATTCTTAGATTTCATTACCAGAGTTGAAAAGCAATCCTGGTTCCTATGAGTATTAACAACAAAGAGATTTAATTTCAAAACAACTTCCATTAAAGAAGATTCTTTTGATGTCCTACTCTTGTCTGTTTGTACAGTACATGAACAGCCTGACCTATTGCTGCCTTTTGAAAAGCTGCTTTGAGATGTTTATCCATAAGTTATGGTCATGATTCTCTTCCATGTATAGTTCCAGCTTCTATTTATTGGTGATGCAGTCATAATATTTTCAGTGCTACCAAAAAGTATCTTCCCCAGAACAAGAAGATCAACACCTGCACGAGGCAGCCATTTGGGAGCAGAGAGGAAGGAAGATTAGAATCTGAGCACTGCTGACTTACCCTTTGAATCTACAGGGCTACAGCTGCAGTGTCTGCACCCCAAACCCCACAGAACAGGTTCAAGGTTAAAGCATCATTTCCATTGAAGGTGCTCTCCTGAGAACTGAATCCGAACCAAAAGGTCCTCGTCACAGAAGCAGCATTCAGAATAGTCTTGAGTTGAGCAAGTTGGTGACTGCCTTTCAGAAAAGAATATTTAAGGGGGTGGGGAAGAAAATGTCTAAGGAGTCCCTTAGCAAGACACTGAAGTGGTACATCTTGTGTCACCTCCATCAGCCCTCACTTCAATAGCTGAGCAATGCCAAATGGGCACCGCACGCTGCTCTTACAGACAAATGCAAACAGTAGAGCATTCTCTGCTCAGTCTTTTCTACAGACAGGCAAGAAGAAGAATCTGATCCCTGTGTCCAGAGTGCTCCTAGCAGAGGACAGCTCCTGCAGCCTGAGTGGAGCGAGCACTGCAGCGATTTCATAGCACAGCACAGCTGGGACGCTTCTGTCTCACAAGTGCCATGGTGAGACAGAGCTCATCGTGTGGCAGTTCTGCTGCCCTCTCTGGAAGGCTTAATGCACTATCTGAAAATCTGGGTCCACCACCAGCCTTTTTTATGATTGCAACTACCCTGGAGTTGATTCAAGGAGTAGCTGGCAGGTCTGATGGATTCTGGACTCCTTTCAGCATTTCAGGATGGATGGGTTCCTGAGCATGGCATTTATGCTGCTATCAGGCACACTAAATCAGCCACAGAACAATGAATGCTTTAAGGTCAGCCGAGCAGGAGAATTCAGGTCTGTAAGCAGTAACGGCGCAAAGGATTTTCTTCAGCAAGAAAAGGGAAAAGGAGCACCTCTTGAATAAAGCATGGTCAAAATATTGAAGGGCCAGGAGAGGACACAAAGCCAGAGAAGCTAAGCCAGTGCACAGGCCTGTGCCTGGTTTGGCTTTGGAAGACATTAACCTTTTGATAGACAGGAGTTCTTTTTTGACCCGAGACACGTGAGCATTTCAGACATGAGACAAACTGGACAGTGCACACTCTCAGTCACCGACTGCTGCGCTCAGAATATAGCTGCAGAGAGGAGCGTGAGATGCTAGTTAATTGGCCTGGCGTGACAGCCATACATAGAACAGAAAATAACAGTTCCAGATCCATCCAGCAGTCCTGGGGGCTGAAAGATTCCTTCCCCAGATCCAGACTTTCTGAACAGCAGACTAGTGGTCAACACTAACTGGACATGAATTCGATTTTTCACCTAATTAAAAAAACTTACTAAGCAAATGGTTAGAAGTGGATATTCATTCGTCCTCTGGTGTGTTGCGATCGTGTAGAAGAGGCAAGATTTGCCTGACACTCTGAAAGATTCATTTGGAGTTACAGAACTCTAATGATGCCAGCTACAGTGTTGTTAAAAACCCACAGTTTTATTTCACGAGACAAGGAAGGTCTTAAGTTAATTTTTGTGCCAAATCAGTCAGGCTTGTTAATTAGACAGAAGAAGAGTGAGCGTATCTTCTATCTCCACTGGAGCAGTCGAGGAGCACCACAGCTTACGCTAGCTAATCCTTAGAATAACTGTGAAGCAATCAGGAACCATCAGTCTTGTATAAGAAATATGTAATTGCTCCTCCTGGCATAGAGGGAGTCACAAGAAAAGAGTAACTGAGGTTCGGGTCAGGAGTCTGGGTCATTTACACAGCTGGGCTGTAAGATCCTACAAGGTCTTTGCCACTGACAAACACACACAAGAAGAGAAGAGAGGTTTGCTACAACACAAGGCTCCATCTAGAACACTGAGGAGGAGAGACCTTGGCAGCTACCCCAGGAAAGGAACTGACATCAATGGGCAAGTAGCCAGTGCAGTAGGCTGTGCTGAGAGGTCTGTTCTGCTCATATATGTTCAACGCTGGCATCACTCCATGCACTCCAGTGGCCTCCTCCTCTGTGTGCAGGACCTCTGCTGAACCAGCCAAGCGGTGCCAGCAATCAGTAAAACAGTTAGGAATTAATTTTTAGTGCCTCCCTTTCTCTTATCAATGCTACACCCATCTTTTCCAGCCACCTTCACGGCCTTAATAGAAAATGGTGACTGAGCAAAGAAGCATTTCATGGCTGTGAGCATGAGAGCCTAACTTCTCTCATGAGTCAAAGTAACCAAGCCCTTACAGCCCACTTTGCTGAGAGAAAGCAGAATCAGGAGAGATTGTAGTGGCACTACAATCTTTGTCCTTCCTCCCGTGATGGTCAAAAGGTCACTTTGTTTATTATCAAAGCAAGGGCACCAGCTTAGAAGAACCACTAAGTCTTATCCATAAACCAGGGGGCCTAAGGCTCTGGGCTCAGCATCAGTGAGGCAATTAAGCACGTCAGAGCCATTTCATGTAAGCCTTTCTCTTCAAACCAAATCTCTAAGCAATCCTGTTTGGCATGGGGAGAAAATTGTTGTTTCCATTTAACCTTTAGCCAAGTGTGTGGACTCAACCCAGATCTAGCTTTAAAATATTGATAAATCCTGGATAATACCAGTGAATACAGACGGGCAGTAAGGTCTTGAAAAGGGCTGGAAGAAGAGTAGGAATTAATGGTTATAGTAAATGCAGAAATCACAAACAGGATTTCATTTGAGATTTTCCTAGCCAGAAACATAAGTGAATAAAACCACGCAAATATCACCCCAAAGAGCAAAAAGTGAGGTGTGTGAGAATAAAAGACAAGGATTAGGAAGTGGCAGGAGGAGATGGGCTTTTCCTGAGCTCCACTGCCCTTCGTTCTACTCTGTCTAATTCCCATCATTATTTTTAGGCAGAAGGAAGTTTCATTTGCAGAACATAATTGCCTTGCCATTTTCTATGGCATCACAAGTCTCGCTTTCTATCCTCCATGTATTATTTTTGCTTGATGCTATTTTCTGTTTTGTATCATTTACCAGGGCTGATTCTTCTTTTTAATCCTGCTCCAGTCTCTCTTTTCTCTGCTAAAACATTGCCTTGCAATGTCTGACAAGAGGTTTGGCATTTACCTGTGGTGGGGAGGAATGCAGATTGCATCTGTGTGTTCCTAAAACATTTCCCTTATGCTCCCACAGCAGCTTTTTGTGGACAATAGTTTGCATCCCCATCAATATCCTTCGATTCAGTACACACTTCTTTGCATACTGACTTTCCAAAGTTTAACATTGTTGTGCCACTCCTCTCTGCATGTGCTGTATTCTATGAATATTTCAAACTCAATTGCATTGTGAGCACTCACCCTTACAAGAGCTCACCAGCATTCTATCTTATTTATCATACAGGTCCTGCTTCATTTCCTGGGACTACATCCAAAATATTCTGAATTTTTTTTTTCTTTGCTTTATATAAATTATGAGAGGAAACAATCTTACACATTACCACTCGTTGGGGTTTTTGGTGGTTTTGTTTCCTCTGGCATGAAACAATTTTTATTGCTGTCAAGCTTGAAGCAGTTGAAATCCTCTGTGGTCAGCGCTCCATCCTTTTAATGAATAAACAACTGCATAAATATTTCTTGGGTTTCCTGCTCACCCTTTCATGAATAATATGCTTATGATCATGCTCTTAACCATTCCCAGACTGTACTCTAACTGCACTCTCTCAGGGGTTTTGTTACCAACTTAACTAAGTCCAAGCATTATACATCTCCGTATCTGTCCATCTGTCCCTCTGTGTACCTCCCCCCGCTGAGTCTGGCTGTAAAATCTGCAGTGTTTCATTAAATAACTTTCCTTAGAATTTTCTCAGACCTCCAGTTTGTGTGGAATTTGACCTCTAGCAACCTCCAAACAAGGCTGAAAATTCAAAGGACTCTTTCTTTTATCAAAGTAATTTCAGATCCCACTCTGAATGCACTACAAGTTTTACAAGCACCAAGCACAGGAGCTCCTACTGCAGCTCTCACTCACAGCAGGCTGGAGGAGCTGCTGCTCGACAGTGATTGCAGTCCCCAGGCTGGCTTGCAGAACGTGGCTCTTTGCCTGAGCCCACAACACTGTCCTTGAAACAGGGATGACAAGGACCCTAGCAGGAGTCATGGTTACTGCCTCTTGGATTTCCACTTCTTCCTCAGCTCCGGGAATATGGATTCCTTCCCGCAGCAGAACCAGGCTGGGATTTTTGCTGTATCTAATGCCTGGCTGGTGAAGCAGAAACCCAATGGCTTCATACACACATTTGGACTCCAGTACTCTGAAGCCCAGCCCAACAAGAATAAAAAGCCTGCAGCCACCTGCACCCCAGGGTCACTTGCACTATGACGTACAAGGTAAAACTGGTAGTGGTGCAGTAGAGACGGCACGAAGATCATGCCCCCTTTAATGCTACTTTAAATTAATACCAACAAAAATGTTAGATGGGTTATAGGTAAAATTTCTGTGTTGGAGGATCTCAGCATTGCTTTCTGCACAGCAGTTCATTTCTTCATAGGAAAGCAGATAGCATTAGAAAAAAAGCAGGTAGGCTGCAAAAAGGCATTTGTTGGATTTCACCCAGTCGGAACTAGGCTTTGCTTTAGCAGATAGCATTAATCTACTGCAAGCAACTCAGATAAACAGTTACCTTACTCATCTAGTCCAGCTCAGGTACCTCTTCTGTGTATTTGGTCTACAGGCTCCATGAAAAAAAAAAAAAAGAAAAAAAAAGAAAAAAAAGTTATTGATCCTTTTAATTGGTAAAAACCTCACTAAGTGACAAAACTGTCCACCCACTTTCTCTAATTAAGACAAATCCAATCACCACACACAAGTGTGGATTGTGAGTCTGTAGATATCAGCCATCAGTCTTCGTGCAGTGGCACCCACAGCAGATATGTTCCCCAGCCATCTGCACAGCGAAGCATTCATCAGGAGCGACTTGTCAGCTTGGTACTAGTCTGCAGGACGGCAGCTGGCCAGGAGGTGCCAGCGTTCCCCAATGCCCGCAAACCACTACCTCCTCATCGCCCGAGGGACTGCCCTCAGAGAGGGCTTCCAGGCTCTGGGGCAGGGAGTTCTGCCCGAAATCCAGGGGAACAGCCTTGCAGATCAGCCATCTCTCCACTCGCCCAGAAGAAGCTGTAGTGGCAAAGCTCGGGGAGAGGTGGAAATGTAGAACGGTGCTGCAGGACATCGCTGAGCCAGCGGCAGCTGCTGCAGGGGGTGCAGAGCGGACGAGTGCCGCACCTGCCGCTGGAGATGGCATGAGAGCCTGGCACTAGAGGCAGGGTCTCTCAGCACTCGGCTTGGCCACTGATACCTAAAAGCATCCCCACTGTGCCAAACGCAAGCAGCCACTCTGTGGTGTTACCCTGCTAGGCCAACCAGCTCCAAGCACCAAGTGCTGTGCGTGCTGGGGGCTCACTCACCAGGGGCTGAGACACCCTGCAGCTCAAACACAGAACCACAGAGAGGAGAGAGAAAAATGCTTCAAGCAGCAGAATGTCATTTCTGGATGTACGTAGTGGAGCAGAAGATGCTCCCCTCCAGAGTCCCTTGTCCGCATAACCCTGACAAGCAACTAATCCAGCTGGGGTGATTGGTGCAGCTGCTGGCTGCCTCTAGCTCGCAGAATGGCTGGTGGGTGCCACGCTGGTCTAACAGGGACTCACTTCATTCCCTTGGCAGCTTTTAAAACGTGAACACAATTAGTTTCCTTTGAACACTGCAAGTCTGTTTCATTGCATGGCTGGGTTTTTTAACTGACTAAAAGAAGTACTCATTAGGAAACAACTTGTGCAAGCTCAGCATGCAGTTCTGCACCTCGGCCAGTCCTCAGCAGAACAGGACCAGTCCACAGACACAAGGAGGAGTCTGGGCAGGATATAAACAACTCATCAGGCTCTCTGTGCCCCATCCTCTGCATCATTCACACTCCTTTTGGTACATATAATAATTAATCAGCGTTGCCTACCTGTGTGCTGCCTTTCAAGGATGATCTCAGGAGACACTGGAGGTCAGCTAGACAGAGGACTCTGAATTGATGGCTGCACCAGGCAGCCAGCATCGTAATTTATTTCCTTTGCTGGCAGGCACTAACTGTTCCTTCTGCTGAAGAAAATAGTCAGTAATGGAAATCCTGCCACCACCTTAATTATAACATCTCCAGCTTGATGCCAGATTAATGAGTGGTGGTAGAATAACATTTTTAAAGTTCGACTAATGATGATGTATGTAATGACTGAAGCATGAAGGCACCTGCAACCAGGAATACTCCAGCTGTGGACCAGTTTGTCCTATTACAGTATCACAGTATCACAGTATCACAGTATCACAGTATAGCAAGGTTGGAAGAGACCTCAAAGATCACCAAGTAAAAGGAAAAGAAAAAAAAAATTTTGAGAATTTGAAAACCTGTTTAAGGTGTTTTATTTCCTTATGCTGATAAGGTGTGGGAAGCCACTGCCATTTAAAGGAGAGCATTTTTAACCTGAAAAATGCTGAGTGTCACATCTTACTACAGAAGCAGAGGACAGCAGTGACCATACATAATTGTTCTCTACTTGAGCAAGCACTGAAGCAAGGAGCAAGGTTTAGACACCGCATTACAATCCTGGAGCTCTTGTTTCTCTCACCAGCACCAGCTTCTGCTGAAGAGCTCTGGAAAGAGGCTCATGCAGCAGCAGAACACACACCCCTCTTCCCCAGGGGAAAGGCACAGAAAGATGACATTGAAAAGCTTCTCCACGTTCAGAGGACGAGTCCAGCAAAACTAAGGAAGATTAACTGCTCCTAATCTATCCACGGTCAAGAACCAGGAAAGGAAATAAACAAACCCTTTTGGCTCGTCTTTATGCATCATAAACCAAATTAAATTAGGTTTTTGTTCACTGTGTTGTGCAAAAAAGTAATTTTGTCAGGAGTCACTGTGACACAGTCAGGCTGCTTCTCAATCACCGCACAAGCAACTTTCCTCAAAGATTATTTCCCAAGGAGATTTAAAATACAAATGTGTTTGTGTGAGGTTTGTGCCTTCCGTACCTCGCACCCAGCTTCACTTCACATATCTGCTGGGATTCTAAAGACACCGTTATTGCTCATATTTGTCTGACTAATGCATCTGATTAGAAGTAAAGCTGCAGGAATTCTCCCACCATAGTGAGAAAAGAGAAAATGCACTCCTTGTGACTACTTACTAGCGAGATTAAAATGCATCTTGTAAAACAAAACCAGCAAGGAAATAACAAACTTAAGTGCATACACAGGACTTTTGTGCACTAGCCCACGTGTTAGTAAGTGTAATGAACTGCAGATATCAGGGGGATATTTACACATCTGCAGAGTGTGAGAGGTGGAGAGAGTCTGACATTTCAGCTGCAAGTTGTGACTCCTGAAGAACCTCTTCTCCCATCTTCACAAGGAACACGCAAATTTGTGCCTCTTCTCTGGAGAAGAGCTTTTACAAAGGTTTGCTGTGCTGGTTCTGTAGGTACACTGCATATTTACAGGTACACACCCTACCCTGACCAGCTTGAACTGCTGGTTTAGCCATAGCAAAAGGGTTTAAATAGCTGCCATGTTTTCAACAGAGCTGCAACAGTAGATGCAGAAATACAGGACCAATTTTCAAGATGAATGAAAGCTCTATTGGAAGAAATTAGCTGGCATATATATATATATATAAATA
>WBNM01001253.1:632-11878 GCA_013399055.1 Ramphastos sulfuratus | reverse complement strand
TGCAGGGGGATTGGACCAGGTGATGTTTGAGGATCCTTTCCAACCCCATGTAGTCTGTGACTCTGTGGCTCACTATAGCTTTGCTAGGCTGAAGATGACCAATAAGCTATAAAGTTGAACTGGTAAAAGTCTCTTTTGTACTGCTAGAAGTAGAAATCAGCAACACAGAGAGCAGTTTTCCATTTGGGTGCCTGAATGATGACATCACTAAAAAATGTCTAAAAAACCTTGTCTGGAAAAAGGGTTAACACTGAGAAGCTCAACCTTTATTTCTCACTCAAAAAAAAGCCTTGAGTGCAGGAGAGAAGCTGCTTTGTGGATGAGGCATCCCCTTCATGGGACAAGAGAGAACCTCCAGTTTGAGCTCCTGGCTGCTGACAGATTTGATACCTCCCATACCACAGCCCCTTGTGTGTTGTCACTTACATCAGCAAAGCAGCTGTCTCCTCATAGGAGGTTATATCACAACCCTATGGAATCCCAGCATGGCAGGGCTTAGAAGGGACCTCTGGAGACCATCTAGTCCAACCCTCCTGCTAAAGCACAGTCACACACAGCATCTTGCCCAAGATCACAGTGTCCAGTTGGGTTGGCAATCTCTCCAGAGAAGAATCCACAACCTCTCTGGGCAGCCTGCTCTGGGGCTCCAGCACCCTCACAGCAGACAAGTTTCCCCTCATCTTCAGGTAGAACCTCCTGGCTTCCAGCCTGTGCTCACTGCCCCTTGTCCTGTCACTGGGCACCACTGAAAAGAGCCTGGCCCCAGCCTCTTGACCCCATCCTTTGGCTCTTGCTAAGCATTGCTAAGATCCCCTCTCAGGCTGCTCCAGGCTCAACAGCCCTGGGTTCCTCAGCCTTTCCTCCTGACAGAGATGCTCCACTCCTCACATCTGTGGTTTCTGCACCACAACCATTTAATTTAAGAGGTCTTTTCAAACATCATGCTCCTAAAGAAAATAAATCTTCCAAGTAGCTTCTTCATGGAGGGGGCAGCCTCTCTGAGATCCCTCAAGGCACTGCCCATACTCTCTTGGATTTGCAGAACTCTTAGACCAGCTTTCAAGAGACAGGACAAGGAACCTTTGTATAACCAGCTTTGACAGCAATTGCATAAAGGCACATGCATGGAGACAACAGTCTGTGTGCTTTGCTCCCCTTTCAGATCTTACCTTCAGGGCAGGCCTTAAAGGTTGTGGTCAGTATTTCCTTCCCAGTTCCAGTCAACAGAACAAGAGGAGATGGTCCCAAGTTGCAGCAGGGGAGATTTAGGTTGGACATTAGGAAAAACTTCTTTACTGAAGGAGTGGTCAGGGAGGTGGTTGAGTTAATGTCCCTGAAGGTGACACTTTGGGACATGGTTTAATGGCCATGGTGGTCTCAGGTTGCTGGTTGGACTCAATGGTTTTAGAGATCACAGGATCACAGCACCATGCAGGCTGGCAAAGCCCCTCAGGAGCACCAAGTCCAACCTAGAACCCTGCTCTACAAGATTCACCTTAAACCATAGCCCTAAGCACCACATCCAAACCACCCTGAAACACATTCAGGGTGGGTGACTCCACCACCTCCCTGGGCAGCTCATTCCACTCCCTGATCACTCTCTCCAGGAAAACCTTTTCCCTAATGTCCAATCTAAACCTCCCCAGTCTCAGCTTGAGACCATTCCCCCTTGTTCTGTCTCCAACTACCTGTGAGCAGAGCCCAGCAGCAGCCTCTCCACAATGTCCCTTCAGGTAGTTGTAGGTAGCAATGAGGTCTCCCCTCAGCCACAGCACTTTTTTCAAACCAAACAGCCCCAGTCCCTCACATCTTTTCCAAGGGAACCAGTTCTGTGATTCTATGACTCACAAGTAAACACTAGGTAGGACCTCACTTCTATCTGTGATCTAGGATCAGATCCAGCCGAGTTCTCTTCAAGCAGAGAAGTGACTCCCAGGTCGATGGGGCATGCTCAGCTCCTCTTGCAGCCTAGCCAGGAACAGCCACACACATCTGCACACTCTTGCACTGCCCCCAAAATCTCTGATCCCTTTAAAAAGCAGGCAAAGCCCTAGAAGTAGTTTTCTGCCATAGCTTCCAAGAGGAGACCACAAGAGCTGCAAAGGAGGCAGCCTAGTGACTCCAGCAAGGAAAAGAAGTGCTGGCATCCCATGGCTTTTCCAATTGAATTTCAATAGGGAAGCAGCGGGGGGCCAATCTTCAACCCAGACAGCTCAGAAAAGCTCCACCTAAAAAAGGCACTTTGGGAGGATCATCTCCCCTCAAGCACTTAGCCTCTTTCAGGGTGGAAAGAAACACACTGTTTGATGAGGCTTGACAAATTTAACCCCAAAACATTTTTTTTTCCTTCCAGACACCTAGGCTGAGGTGTCAGGCATAAAAATACCCACTCCAGCAACCCCCTCCCTCACATACCACCTCCAAGAGCTGCTCCTCACCCTCACACCCTCTCCAGCTCAAAGGTGTAAATGTTTACTGCTTACAGCACCATAGGATTGTCTGGGTGGGAAAGACCTCTAAGATCATCAAGTCCAACCATCAGCTCAAGATCACCATGACCCCTAAGCCATGTCCCAAACTGCCATGTCCACATGGATAGCTCCAGGGATGTTGACTCCACCACCTCCCTGGGATGCACTCAATTAAATTTATATCAGCTTTTTAAAGAGGAAGATTCCTCATGCAGCACTTTTGATTCCATTGCTGTAGCAGGACTGATGGGTAGTAGGGACAACAATATTGATTATTCCTCTTGGGGACAGCTCTGGGAGCTAAACCTGAGGACCCATTTTGCAAGCCATGTCTGGTAGGCCAGACAGGAGCTGTGTAGTGCAGAAAATCCAATGGAAAACACTAAAATGTCACAAAATATTAATTCCTTTGCTGTCAACAAGCCCAAATACTGAAGATGGAAGTGACAAGTCATGCCACTAGAGCCAAATACTCCACCTAGGGATCACAGAATCATAGGACTGTTTCAGTTAGAAAAGACCTCTAAGATCATTGACCGAAAACATAAACCTGGCACCACCGTGGCCACTAAACCATGCCCCAAAGCCTTCCCTGCAGCACCTTCAGGCCATTTCATCTCACCTGCCATGTGATGTAAGGGAGAAGATACAATCCCCACCCACCTCACTTCCATATTCTTTGGAANTTGTGGCTGCTCCCTCCCTGGAGGTGTTCAAGGCCAGGTTGGAGGAGGCCTTGAGTGACCTGTGCTAGTGGGAGGTGTCCCTGCCTATAGCAGGGGGTTGGACCTGGATGATCCTTGAGGTCCCTTCCAACCTTACCATTCTATGATTCTATGATTCTTTCAGGTACTTGTAGAGACCAGTGAGGTCTTCCCTCAGCCTCTTTTTCTCCAGGCTGAACAACCCCAGTTCTCTCATCAGCTCCTCACCAGACCTGTTGTCCAAATTCTTCAACAACTTTGCTGCCCTTCACTGGACTTGCTCCAGCCCCTCAATGTCCTTCTTGGAATGAGTGGCTTAAAACTGAACCCAGTATTTGATGGTCTGTCAAAGATTGCCACTGAAGTTTGACACAAAACACTTCTAGAGTGATAACTCAGGCATAATAATTGTCTTGGAGAAGATGACTCCAGGCTCTGCTTGCATGTGAACAATTTCTAGCTGGCAAGAGGTGGCTGGTGAGACATTCTGTGGGATGGCGAGACAGACAGACTGGCCCAGGAGAGTCTCTGCTGGAGCAGTAGTTAAAAATAGAGATGAGCAACTCTGGTGCCTGTCCAGCATCTAAACCTGTGGGACATGCTCCTGCAGCTTCAGCCAACTAATGTCATGTCTCACCTCCCTCCTTTGCCTTTCCTCTGACCTTTTTATCCCATTCCCAACAAATCTGCTGAGGTTTACTAAACCTCTTCTTTCACAGTTTACTGTGGGAGGAGAGGTGGAGTGGACAACGGCTGGCAAGGTTTGCTTCTGCATCATCTGGTGTCACAGCAGCTGGGAAATTTCTCTAAGGCACCAACAGGTTTGCTTTGGAAACATTTCTCAGCTGCTGGAATGGTCACAGGCTCACAGGGTGTCAGGGGTTGGAAGGAACCCGAAGAGATCACCCAGTCCAACTCCCCTGCCAGAGCAGGACCAGACAATCTAGCTCAGGGCACACAGAACACATCCAGACAGGCCTGCAAAGGCTCCAGAGAAGAAGACTCCACAACCTCTCTGGGCAGCCTGTGCCAGAGCTCTGGAGCCCTTCCAGCAAAGAAGTTGCCCCTTGTGTTGAGCTGGAACCTCCTGTGCTGCAGTTTCCATCCATTGCTCCTTGTCCTCTCCCAGGCAGCAAGTGAGCAGAGCCTGTCCCCCCACTCCTGACCCCCAGCCCTCAGAGATTTAGAAACATTTCTCAGTTTTCTCTTCTCCAGACTAAGCAGCCCCAGGTCCCTCAGCCTCTCCTCACCAGGCAGTGCTCCAGTCCCCTCATCATCCTCATAGCCCTCTCTTGGACTCTCTCCAGCAGATCCCTGTCCCTCTTCAACTGGGGAGCCCAAAACTGAAGGCAGTACTCAAGATGAGGCCTCACCAGCGCAGAGTAGAGGCAGAGGAGAACCTCCCTTGATCTGCTGGACACACTTCTGAATGCACCCCAGGATCCCATTGGCCCTCCTGGCCACAGGGGCACAAAGACAAAGATGTTGAAAGGAAAGAACCTGCCCTTGTTTTGGTGGGAAAAGACCTTTAAGACCACCACGGCCAACCCCTGCATGGCCAAGCCCAGCATCTTCTCGGCACTGCTAAACTGTGTCACTCAGCACCACATCTACATAACTCTGAATCCCTCCAGGGATGGGGACTCTACCAGTGCCCCAGGCAGCCTCAGCCAGGACTTGACAATCCTTTTGGAGAAGAAACTGTTTCTAATGCTCAACTTAAATCTCCCCTGGGACAGTTTTAGGCTATTTCCTCCTCAGAATAAACAATCACAGTTCCCTCAGCTGCTCCTCATAACATTTTCCTCTCCAGACCCTTCATCACCTACGTTGCCCTTCTCTGGACCCACTCCAGCACTTCAGTGTCCTCTTTGAAGTGAGGGCTCCAAAACTGAGCCCAGTATTCAAGGTGTGGCCACACCACTGCTGAGTACAGGGGGACGATCGCTTCCATGGTCCTACTGGCCACACTACTGCTGCTCCAGACAGGATGCTTGTGGCCTTCTTGGTCTTCTGGGCACACACTGGCTCATCTGCCAGTCAGCCAGCACTCCCAGGTCCTTTTGTGCTGGGCAGTTTCCAGCCACTGCCCCAAGCCTGGAGCATTCATGGGGTTGTTGTGACACAAGTGCAGGACCAGGCACCTGGCCTTGTTGAACCTCACCCCACTGACCTCAGCTGCATTTGACTAAATCCTCCTATGAAGGCAGCTCAGCAGATGGTTCTTTGATCTTTCAGAATCCCTCATAGCATTCTTATTTTGTGATAGAGGAGCTGTTGCTTCTCTTGCAGTGATTCAGCAAACTGCTCTGGCTCTGATGCAGGGAACAACACAAGCAGCTTTAGCCAGACTGGGCACTTGCTCAGCACCAGGACTTCCCTAAACTGGAACATGGAATTGATCATTGCTGAAGCAGAGTATTGGAAAGCCTTTCAGAAACTATCCCACTTCCCCATCTGTCTCCATTTTCTCACAGCTATCACAGCTAATTTGTGATGATTTAACCAAATTAATCATTCTTGGAAGCAAGGGGAGGCAAAGCCCTAAGACACCTGAACCTCTGCTTTCTCTCATGGAAGTACCTGCCAACAGCTGGTGTTGCACTGTGGGGAAGCTGCTCATTTTTGCACACCTTCATAGCCAGACCAGATCTACTTAAATCAAGAACTGGAGATTGAACAACTCGAGGCCCAAGTGCCCTTCTGGCAGATGTGGTTTAGTCCATCACATGGAGCAAAATGAAGCTGGAGAAACAGGTCCTAGAAATACTTTTTCCTGCTGTTGCAGAAGAACATTTCTGGTGTTAAAAATCCACTAATCTCACACATCTTGTACTGATGCAAGGTCTATTTGGAGACATTTTAAAATAGATTCAGCAGAAATAATATTTAAGCTCCGATATTTAACTCCAACTTTGCTCACAGAGGATTAGGAGCAGAGTGGTTTCTCTTAAGACTTCACTCTAGGTCTCAAGGACTTCTAACCCTCTTAAAGATCAATATGCTCTTTATCAGCAAATCAGAAGGGATCACAATCTATTGCATGTGATGTCCCTCAAAACACTCACAGGTTAACAGAGGTTTCCCTGAAGATGTTTCTACCCTCACCTGCAAGGTGCTGCAGGCCACTGCTGGGGAAGATAAACCATCAGCACCCTCCCCATTGCTAGGGACCTGTTGCAGCTCTCTAAGCCACAAAAAGAAAAAAACATGAGACAACTGAGACATTAGGAAGAAGTTCATTACTGTGAGGGTGGTAAAACACTGCAACAGGTTGTTCAGGGAGGTGGTGGAGGCCCCATTCTTGCACACATTCATGGTCAGGCTTGATGGGGCTCTGGTTTGGGTTAGACTAAATGACCTTTGGAGGTTCCTTCCAACCCAAACTATTCTATTATAGTAACTTGACCAGAAAGCTACAAAGCAACCCTAGCCCTCCTCCCATCATCCTCCCCCGTCTCACTGCCCTCAAGACCGTGCCATAGCAGCCTCAAGATGCACACATCACCTGGTTGCTTCCAAAATGCATGTCATGCTTTTCCCAGAGACACAGATGTCACTGTCCCCCCCACTACACAGCAATGTTTTATTCCAGAAGATTTCATTATCCCTGAGGCAACCTCTTCTGGTGGTTAAAAGTTGTCTCTGGGTTCCAAAGATTTTTATTCTAAGGGGATGGCAAAAAGACAGATGGATGCATGGAGAGCAGGCCAACTGCCTCATTGCCTCTGAGCCAAGCAATGGAGTGGTAGTGGCTTAAAATAGGTTCCATCTGTCAGGCCATGGCTTTGGCAAGAAGGAGAACAGGTAGGAAAACATGTAAGCAAGCTCTTCACTAGATGTCCATGCCCATATTCCCCACACAACATAAGGGCTTCCATAAGCAACTTGCTCTTTAGGCAGGTCAGGCTCTTCTCCACAGCTGTGCATAGAGGGAGCAATGGCTGCACTCTGCTGCGGGCACCAGAACGAAGCAGATGTTCTGCTCCAGCTACTGGAGATGTTAGAGTGAAAGAATCGTAGAATATCAGGGGCTGGAATGGACCTTGAAAGCTCCTCTGGTCCAGTCCCCCTGCCAGAGCAGCAGCACCCAGAGCAGATCACACAGGAACACATTCAGATGGTTCTTGAATATCTCCAGAGAGGGAGACTGCACAACCTTCCTGGGCAGCCTGGGCCAGTGCTCTGTCACCCTCACAGGGAAAAAACTCTTCCTCAGGTTCACATGGAACCTCCTATGCCTCAGCTTCCACCCAGTGCCCCTTGTGCTGTCCCTGGGTATCACCCAGCAGAGCCTGGCTCCAGCCTCCTGGCACTCACCTTACCATCTTTAGAACCATTGCTGAGGTCACCTCTCAGTCTCCTCCTCTCCAAGCAGTACAGCCCCAGCTCCCTCAAGCTCTCCCCATAAGAGAGATGTTCAACTTCATCATTTTTGTGGCTCTGTGCTAGACTCTCTCAAGCACTTCTATTTCCCTCTTGAACTGGGGGTCCCAGAACTGGACACAATACTTCAGATGAAGCCTCACCAGAGTAGAGTAGAGGAGCAGGAGAACCTCTCTCAACCTACTAACCACAGCCCTTCTAATCCATCCCAGAATGGTATTGGCCTTTATGGTCACCGGAGCACACAGCTGGCTCATGCCCATCCTACCATCCATTAGGGCTCCCAAGCCCTTCTCCCCTTCTCTGCTCCCCAGCAGCTCAGTTCCCAACCTATCCTGCTCCCTTGGGTTGTTCTTTCCCAGGTGCATAAATCTGCACTTGCCCCTGTTGAACTTCACTCAATGTCTCCCTGCCCAGCTCTCCAGCCTGTCCAAGTCTCTGAATGGCAGCACAACTCTGCTATGGCAGCCACTCCACCCAGCTTGGTGTCACCAGCAAACTTGCTGTCAGTGCACTCCATGCCCTCATCCATTAATGAATACACTGAATAATACTGTTCCCATATTCTTGGGGTGCATTACCTCTTCCCAGCCCCATAATGCCAACATGCTGCTGCCCAAGTCATCTTGGCACTCCAGCAGCTTCTGCTGCTTTCCATCCACAGCAGCCCTGGAGCTGTCTGTTTCCTCTTTTCCACTCTAGGAAGCATAGAGAGACTTCTTCAGATCTCACTACAACCTGAGCTGTGTCAAAAGACACCTGGCCAGCAGGTCAACAGAGGTGATTCTACAACTTTGCTGTGGTGAGTATCCATCTGGATTTCCCAAAACAGGAAAGCCATCAAACTGTTGGAGAGGATTTAGAGAAAGGCCATGAAGATGATCAGAGCGCTGGAACACCCCTCCTATGAGGACAGACAGAGAGAGCTGACCTTGTCTAGCCTGGAGTCCAACCATTACATCCTCACAGGATTGATTGTCTTTCATCAACCTGGATGTCCCTGGGGTATCAGCTATGCTGAGATTTTTGGATGACTTGATTTTGAAGTCACCGAGACGTAAATACATCAATTCCAACCACCTTGTACAGAGCTAACCCAAACAATTGCAGGGAAAATCTTTACAAAACAACAAAGAGCCCTTCCCAAAGGGCCTTCCTTCAGAAACCACACTCTTAATGTCTTGGAAGAAAGGAAATTAACTGTCCATTTCTTCTTACGGTTCAGTAATTTGTTTCTGAAATAAATCACAGAATCCCAGGATGGTTGGAAATGACCTCTGGAGATCATCCAACCCACCTGCTAAAGCAGGGTCAGCCACAGCAGCTTGCCCAGGGGCACAATGTCCAGCTGGGTTTGGAATTGCTCCAGAGCAGACTCCACAACCTCTCTGGGCAGCCTGCTCCAGGGCTCCAGCACCCCCACACCAAACAAGTTTCTCCTTATTTTCAGATGGAACCTCGTGAATTCCAGTTTGTCCAGTGCCCCCTGTCCTGTCACTGGGTACCACTGACAACATTCTGGCCCTGGCCTCCTGCTCCCTACAGGTCCTTTAACTCTTGATGAGCACTGAGATCCCCTCTCAGACTGCTCTTTTCCAGGCTCAACGTCCTCAGCTCCCTCAGCCTTTCCTTACAGAGATGTTCCAAGCCCCTCAGCATCTTTTGAGCTTCTTCTGGACTCTTTCCAGTAGATCCCTGTGTCTCTTGAGTGGGGAACCCAAAACTCCAACTGTGCACTCACTATGGCAGAGCAGAGCACGAGAACCTCCCTCGACCTGCTGCTCACACTTTTCTTCATGCACCCTAATCTTGTTGTACTCAAAGTAAAACATAAACTTCTTATAAATGAAGAATCTCTGCCTGTCATTCTTGCTCAGTGTCACATCCCAGCTCACAGTATGTTCCTACAGCTTCAGCATGCTGACCTGTTGGTTGTTGGTTCTCTCAGGCTATCACTCACAACACATTTTATCCATGTTGGCTTATTTACAAGTCTTCTCCTTTTAATTTGTTTTCTTTTAGCAGCTTGCTCACAGTGAAAACCTGGATAATACTGATGAAAACAAAACAAAACAAACAAACAACAACCCCAAACATCATTACAAATGTGTTGAGATTCTTCAGTTTCATTTTTTATCTTGTTCTTCCCCAACTAATTCCTGCTGAACTGCTCCAAGGTATTAATGGAATTGTCTTCAATGTTCAGCTCTGCTCCCTGCATGGATGGAGAACGTTATTCTCACCTGGAGCAGAGTTGCAGCAGCTTATCCCAAACCATTAGATCTTACCACTAATCTGTACAGGGACACAACTCCTGCCCTGGTCCTGCTGGCCACACTACTGTTGATCCAGGCCAGGATGCTGGCAGCTTTATTGCCCACCAAGGCACACACACTGGCTTATCTTCAGCCACTCTTCACCAGTCACCTAAGGTCCTTTTCCACCCTGCAGTTTCCAGCCACTGAGCCCCAAGCACCCATGAGTTTGTTGTGAGCCAAGTGCAGGACCCAGCACTTTGGCCTTCTTGAACCTCAGCCCTTTGGTCCAGCCTGTCCAGATCTCTTTGCACAGCCTTCCTAGTCTCAAGCAGGTCAACATGGCTTTAAACTGGCAGAGGGGAGATTTAGACTAGATNAGTGCCCATGGTGCACACTGGGTGAGTGGTGGAGGGGATCAAAGGCCGGGGGGCCTCGTGGCCCCCCGGTTAGCTAGGGCTAGGCTTAATGCTCTCTGTAAGATACAACTGTCAGTGCTGAATAGGCTCTTTGGTCACTCTAAAGTAGAATTGTCAGGGCTGAAAGGGACCTCAAGGCTCATCTAGTCCCAAGCCCCCTGCTGTGGGTAAGGACACCTCACACTAGACCAGGTTGTCCAGAGCCTGATCCACCCTGGACTTAAAAATCTCTATCACATCTTTTGTAAAATGTCTTTGCTACTAACTGGAATAAATTGATGCCTGCCCCATTGCAAGTCCCAACTGCACAGGCTTTGCCTTTCTGCTCATGTTGCAAAGGTAGCCTCACTTTCACCTCAGTCACAGAATGTCAGGGGCTGGAAGGGACCTCCAAGGCTCAGCCAGGCCAACCCCCCCTGCCAGAGCAGCATCTCCTAGACCAGATCACACAGGAACACATCCAGGCAAGTTTGGACTATCTCCAGAGAGGGAGACTCCACAACCCCCCTGGGTAGCCTGTGCCAGGCTTCTGGCACCCTCACAGGGAAAAAAATTCTCCTCACGTTTCCATGAAACCTTTTGTGCCTCAACTTCCACCCAGTGCCCCTTGCCCTGTCATTGGGCATGAGCAATGAGCCTTGCAGAACATCACTGGGGACCAGCCACCAAAAATCCATTGCTCTTCTCTCTTTGGGCTTGGCCATTTAGCCATTTTTTAACCCAGAGAAGCATGCACCTATCCAAGCCATCTTCTGCATCTTAAAGCTAATTCTTTCAGCATTTTATTGGTTTCAACCACACTTCTTTGTATTTTCAGGCCAAAACAACTGCTGACAGCTCATCTTCTCAGGAAACACCTTCAGCACACAGAGCAAGAAAAAAAGAAAATACATCAATAAACCAATAAAGATGTCTTTAAACTTTAAATAGATGATTCCTTGGATGTGATTTAGCACGAGGAGAAGTCCAATGTGATGAAGCAAAATTTAATCTGAAATTAAAAGAAAACAA